>PVJI01027300.1:0-17898 GCA_004026765.1 Micronycteris hirsuta
TTTGAATAAAGGATCTGCTACAGATAGCCTTATCTTTTAAATTTAAAAAGCTTTATTGAGATATAATTTATATATTTTATTACTTAACCCATTTTAAGTGTGCAAATCCATTGTTTTTAGTATGTTTACAGAGTTGTGTGGCCATCACCTCAATCTAATTTAAAAATATTTCTATCACCCCCAAAAGAACCTCGTGTCCATTGACAGCCCACTTCCTCCTCCTTCCCTCATTGGCCTTTGGCAACACTGAACCACTTTCTGCCTCATAATCTGCCTACTGTGGATTTAAAGTAACCATTTTTCACTTCGTGTCTGGTATTAGCAGTCAGTAGCTTTTTTAATGAGCTCTGTAACCGAGGTTACAGAGACGGTGTGCTGTGAAGGTTGCTAGGCTGGAGCCATGGGATCTGGGCTGCACACCAGCCACTGTCACACGTGAGTGTGCAGCTGTGACCAGACCCGGTGGGCCAGCAGAAAATTCGTTCATATCTTCACAGTGGTTGCCTTCCTGACTTTTTTTTGGTCCCTTTCTCAGACACAGAGCTTAACATCATTTTAGTTCTTGTTCTTTTTCTCCTTCAGGCAAGTCAGTGAGTCTATATGCTTCAAACTTAAATCTGCCTATAATTGGGATATTTACCGTTTTTGTTTTTGTTTTTTCTTTTTTTTTTTCATACTGGGAAAATTTTTCTTTAATGGAGCCTGGTAAAGTGTCCAAACCCATGTTAGTATTCTCATATATTGTTAAAAGTTAAAGATTATGGGCCTGGCTGGTGTAGCTCAGTGGATTGAGCACGGGCTGTGAACCAAAGGGTTGCTGGTTTGATTCCCAGGCAGGGCACATGCCTGGGTTGCGGGCCAGGTCCCCAGTGGGTACCATGTGAGAGACAACCACACATTGATGCTTCTCTCCCTCTCTTTCTCCTTCCCTTCCCCTCTCTTTGAAAATAAGTAAATAAAATATATTAAAAAAAAAAAGATCACTTGATCTACATTCATCGTTTTAAAAAAAAAAGTTAAAGATTATGACTGAAGAAGTTTGAAAGTCACTGTGTTTATTTTTTAATTAATACTTTCTGGTAACAGTATTATCATTATAAGTATCTTTATTATTATCACCCAAAACTATAATATATTATCAGACAGTATTATGGATTTTTAAAAAACTCTTCATAACAGTTTTCTTCACTGTTACTAAATTTGGTTGATTCCAACATACACATTTTTCACATTTTATCAAAATCAGCTTGTCTTAAATGGACGAAGTCTCAGAGTTATTGTTGACCAGGTGGCAGTAGTCTTCATTCTTTCTTGCCTATGTACAGATTTGATCATAGCAGTTAATAACATCACTTAACTGGGTATATTTTTGGTACCACATGATTTGAGTTTAGTAGTAGTTTGAGAGGTTTTCAGAACAAGTATAGTGTTTGTAGTGTTGAAAAAAACTTTTGAGTGTGCAGAATGCATATATACAGAATAGCATGACAGATGATTAATCCTTGAAGCGTTCTTTCAATAAATATAAGAAAAATTCTCTGTATTAAAAAAGCATGTATGTTTAGCCCTGGCTGGGTGGCTCAGTTGGTTGGAGCACTGTCCCAACACGCCAAGGCTGTGGTTTTGATCCTGGGTCAGGGCACGAACAAAAATGACTGAATGAATGCAGGGGAAGTGAGACAAGGAGTTGATGTTGCTCTCCCTCTCAGAATAGGAAGAAGAAGAAGAAGAAGTAAAAAATAAAAACACATGTATATTTAATTGCAGAGTTTTTCTTTCTCAGTGGTATATAAAATAAAATAGTAGATTACAATGAATAACATCTTAGAATCTATGAAATGCAGTTTTTCCACTTTTTCTCAGTTGTCAGATAAGACAACTGAGGCTTATGAAGGTTAGGTTACTTGCCAAATTATCATACAGCTAGGAAATAGCAGAGCAGCATTTCTACAGACATTGGTTGGATTCTCCAAAGGATCTGTTTTGAACTACTACGTTTGGCTCCTTGCATGTATTATACCTTGGAGAGAGAATTTGTATAATTTAAAACTGATTTTCTTCTGTTCTGTGGGGAAGTTCAACTTCTATTTTATTTTTCTGTTGTTCCTACCCCCACCTCCGTTAGCTGTGGACAGGTCTATGACCGCCAGCCTGAGCGACGCGCGGGACGCCCTGGTGAACGCTGTCATAGACTCTCTCTCAGCTTACCGTTCTTCAGTCCTGAGTAGCCACCAGCCTGGGCTCATGGTTCCTTTTTCTTTGCGGCTTTTTCCACTCTTTGTGTTGGCTCTCCTTAAACAGGTAAGAGAATCAAAACCAGAAATTAACGCAGTGAAAATGTCAAAAGGCAAAATCTTTATCCTTTGAACCCCGTAAACATTGTACATAAAACTTTTTGCCAGCTAAGTTTTCTGAGGGCCAGGACCGTAACATTTGTTAACACCTGATATACCACATTTTGTTTATTTACTTACTTCTCCCTTACTAGGATTTTTGTCCATAAGCACAGGATTTTTATCTTTTTCGTTCATCACTTTATCCCAGCACCTAGAAAAGTTCCTAGTACATGGTTGGCACTAAGTAAATATTTTTTGAATGTATAAATGAAACTTTCCTTCTTCCATTTTCCATAGTACTCTTTCTTCTTGGTTAGTGACTATCCACATACCAATTGAAAATATCTTAAGAGCCTTTTAAAGCCTCCCTTTATTCATAGTTAATGTGCTCGTTTTAAGGCATAATTTCATTACTGTTATCTCTCTGCCTCTTTTTATTCCTTTCCATCAGTAGGAATGCTTTAAAACCTTACCGCAAAACTTCATTATCTCTTCCCTGCCTAGTGTAGCTCAGTGTGTTGGACATTGTTCTACAAACTGAAAGGCTGTGGTTCAATTCCCACTCGGGGCACATGCCGGGCTGTGGGCCAGGCTCCTAGCTGTGGGCGTGCGAGAGGCAACAGATCAGTGTTTCTCCCGCACGTCTATGTTTTTCTCCCTCTCTTTCTCCTTCTCTACTCTCTTCTCTAAAAAATAAATGAAATCTTTAACAAAAAACTTCATTATTCTCCATGAAGCTAATATATCAATTAAAACTTACAATTACCTATTAAACTCTGTCCTGGTAAGTAATTGTCCATATGTGTATTATTATTTTTTCTGGTTGATATGTAAACTTTGTATGTTGTTAATTTCTCTAACTTTGAGAGAAACAAGGATAGTTAACCACCATTGATCTTCACCCTGCATTTATAGACTACTTAGATCTTTGGTCCTTCAAATATGTTTTATTTAATTTTTTCATAGGTGTATTTAGTTTGTCAGCTGTAGAATAACGTTATCCTTCTTGTGGTGTTTGTGTTTGTATCGCTCTCACTACATGGTAGATGGAGTATTTAGATCTGTTTCACTGATTAGGAAACAGACACCAGAGAGATCAAATGACTGCCATGTTACGTAATTAATTTCTCAAGACTTTTAGGTGGGGATAGAGCCACAATTTAGTACCTGTGTGCAACTTCTTAAAAGATATATTTCAAAGGATAATTAATAGCAAATTTGCTGATTTTGTCTGAAGATATTTTTTTAATAACTGATATTTGCAAAGTTTTACAAGTATTTTTTAAATACCTTTTTTTTCATTGGGTGTTTTTTTTCGTTACAGAAATCATTCCAGACTGGGACAAATGCACGTCTAGATGAACGCAATTTTGCTATGTGTCAAGTGAAAAACCAGCCCTTGGTTTACCTTATGCTCACAACTCACCCCAGTTTGTACAGAGTTGACAATCTTTCAGATGAGGTAAGATTAATTCATTTTTTAGTGGCCTTTACTTGAAGGTTTATGAACCTAATTATATTCAGTCCAATGCAGAAATGAGCAAAGTGTTTTTAAGCTTTTTATTTTATTCCTTTACTAGGTCTATGAAAAGAAATTTTGGTTTTGGGAAACTCCTGAAAATGGTGCCTTTATCTATCTCTAGAGCAGATGTAAATAAATAAACAGATTGTCAGATTGACCAGAGCAACCTAGGATTAATTTCTTTAAACAAATTGATCTGAAAGGAGCATCCTGAGAATCCAAATACATCTAAATACCCCAGGGCAATGTTCAGTGTAATGGTGTTCTTCAATTAAAGAAAAAAATATTTCTCTAAGTTGCAGCATTATTTGTCCTCAATAGGAAATTTACCTGAGTTAAAATCCCAAGCACAAATATGTTAAGTCATAATCTTTCTTTCTAAAATTGTGATCAAATTAGGATGTTGCAAGTAATATTTTGGTTAAAACCTTTCAAAATTTAAAGAATTTAAGACATCTTGAATATAGAAGGGAAAAATTGCCTATGAAACTTTGGTAACTTTTAGCAAATGAGAACTGTTGAAAACACTATTAGTTTGTTTTACAGAAATAATAACTCAAGATTAATTCTGTGTTTGACAAGTTCAAGTAGTTGGGCCTATGTTTTTTCACATTAAAAATGGCAAATTAACATAAACTATAAATGTGATATATTGTATGTCTATAATATGGAAGCCACCAGAAGGAAGGAGAAAAACACTCAGCAGTTACATTCAGAGAGCACTGTTAGCATGTCAGTCTGTGTGTGTCAGGACCGAGCTCGGGGAGGAAAGCCGACCGGTAGTGCTCAGACCCAAACTGCAGGAGCGGGCAGGGGAGAGCTAGTCTCAGGGTTGGCTCCGATTCAGACTCTCTCTGTGTTGCCTCATTCTTTCAGATCAGTCTTCTCTACAAGACTAGAAAACAGCCACTGATGTCTTCCCTTCTTTACCACCAGAGACAGAAAAGGCTCTCTTTTCTTAGTTCATATTAGAAAACCGCTAGGGGGAATTTCTGATGGGCCATATTTGTTTACAGTCTCTCCTGCTCCCCACACGTCCCGCAGCCAGAGGTCTTACAAATAAATAGTTATGAATATTTAAAGGTGCGTGTGTGTTTTCAGATAACAATATTATACTCAGTTATAAATGAGAAACTTCCATTTCTGGCCTTAATAATAAGCTATTAAACTCTTGTTTGTATTATGTTCTTATCCTCCCTTAGGATGTGCACATAACCAGGCCATGCCATCAGCCATGATTATTAACTAAATTCTAGGCTTTATGTGAATCTCACTAATTCATTTATCTGTTCAGGATATATGGATATTGATTGCATTTATTGTATTAGTTTTTAAAATAACAGAAGATCAGAAGTTGTAATATTGGCTTTTTGGGGTTTCACAGTGGCTTTGTTTCAATAAGTGATAAATATTCTTCCTCACCTGTTTTATATTTAAGTATGAATAATTGTGTAAACATGTTTTGGTTAATTGTGACTCCATATTACTTGTATCTAAAAGCTTTAATCTTTTGTTTCATTCCTCAGGGAGCACTCAACATCAACGATCGAACTATTCCTCAGCCACCTATTCTTCAGCTTTCAGTGGAGAAGCTGAGCAGGGATGGAGCTTTTCTCATGGACGCCGGCTCTGTGAGTAGCCTGTCTGGTTCTGACCCTTGGGTCTGCACGCTGTCGTGCCTTCATTACCCTCAACATCTCTCTTCCCGAACAGATGACATGCTGTTTAATCTACATATTTTTGTATTAACCACCTTCTCCCTCCATCGCCTCCTTTCATACCAAGCATAAAATGTCTCATCTTGGTAAGTAGTAGTTATTAATTAGTTTAGGTGAAGGCTCTACATTATCACTAAACTTACTAATCATTTTGATCTTTTAAAACATTATCAGTGGGAAAGGTGAGTCAACAACTCACTCTTAATCTACATCTCAAAAGGATTTCCTTCCTGCCCGCAGGTGCTGATGCTTTGGGTTGGAAAAAATTGTGGACAGAATTTTCTCAGCCAAGTTCTAGGAGTTCAAAGCTATGCATCAATTCCACATACTATGGTAAGACTGTCTTAGGGTGATTGTAATGCACTTAAAGGGCATTTCAAATGTGGCAAAAAACTTGAATAGCCCATTTTGAAATCACAGCATAATACTAAAAGTTTTTCCAAAAAAGAAAATGTTCCCACAGATTCTCTTTCGATTGAAAATACTCATTTTATGTTTTAAAGGCATTTTATAGGTTATTTTGATCATTGACTTATCTTTTTTCAATTTAAAAAAATTTTTCAGTTATACTTGACATACAGTATTATATTAGTTTCAGGTGTACAACATAGTGATTAGATATTTATATAATTTATGAAGTGATTATCCTGATGACTCATCTGTTCTTATGTGTCTGGTAGTATACTATTTTTTTAGAGGAAGTAATGGATTTCGTTGATAGCAAAAAGAAAAGAAAAAGAAATAGCTTGCTGCTGTTAGCATTAGTGTCATGGATTTTTTTGTTGTGTTTTGTTGTGCATGTTTTGGGCATGAGGTTTCACTGTTCTTTGGCAGGGTTCTTTTAACTGCTGCTTTGGAGTGAGAACCAAGGTAATTGCCACATAAGCAAATGACTTGTGATCAGTGTCCATTGGATTACTATTGATTATTGAAGAAAGTAATAATGGACTCTTACCACTAGCTCTGTGACCTTGGACAAGTAACTTAACGGTCTCATTTGTAAATTAAGAATGTTGTTGCTTAGAAAAGAGTAATTGAAATAATCTATGAAAAGTCATTTGTTAAATTATATTGGATAGTTTTAAATTGAAAAGTGAGAATTAATTATAACATGGTCTTATTTAGTGTTGTATTTTTTTTGTTCCTATCAGTTTGTCAGCAACTTTGGAGTATGTGTTTTATGTCAGCATTTTTTCATATTTATGGGTTTAACTCCATTCATAGACGTCATTAGGAGATCTAGTACTTAAAAAAAAGTAAGTCAGGCCCTGGCCGGATGCTCAGTTGGTTAGAGCATCATCCCGATGGGTTTAATCCCCAGTCAGGGCACATACAAGAAACAACCAATGAATGCATAAGTAAGTGGGACAGTAAGTCGATGTTTCTCTCTCTCTCAAATCAATACATTTTTAAAAATTAAATTAAAACATGTCAGGATTATAGCTAGGATTAGTGCGAGCTTTGGGCTTTGAGTAAAATTAGTGGTCTGAATGACTAGACATTTTAATGAGGAGATAAGATCATCGTATTTGTGACAGCTGCCTGAATGACCAATTAGTTCTAAATGTCATGATACAATGAAGAGAAGAGTTAGGATGTTCTTCTAGATCAGGGCTCAGCAAACTGTGCCCAAGAGGGCCTGCCACCTGTTTTTTGCTTTTTTAATTTATTGATTTTTGGGAGGGAGAGAGGTGGGGAGAGAGAGGAAGAGAGAAGGGAAAGGAGGAAGAGAGAGAGAGAGAAACATTGATTTATTATTACACTTATTTACATATTCAGTGGTTGATTCTTATATGTGTCCTGACTTGGGATTGAACCCACACTTTGGCTTTCAGGGTGATGCTCTAACCAACTGAGCTACCCAGCCAGGGCCCTGTTCTTGTAAATAAAGTTTTCTTGGAACATAGACCTATTCAGTCACATATATATTGCCTGTGGCTACTTTAGTGGAACAATGGCAGAGTTGAGTAGTTGCAACAGAGACCAAACGACTTGTAGGCCAACGACTTGTATTTACCATCTGGGTCTTCGAGAAGTTTGCCCACCCCTTATTAGAAAATCGTAGTATGCAGAATCTCAAGCCCCTCCCCAGACTTCCTAAATCCACATCGGTAGTTTCAGTAAGAACCCCAGGTGCTTTGATACAGTAGTCTGCTGTTTATCTGTGGTTTTGCTCTCCATGGTTTCAGTTACTCACAGTCAACCACAGTCTGAAAATATTAAATAGGAAATTACAGAAATAAACTTAAAACAATTTATAAGTTTTAAGTTGCATGCTGTTCTGAGTTGCATGACGAAATCCCACACCATCTCCTTTGTTGCCTGGGATGTGAACCATCCCCTTTCCAGCGTATCTACGCTGTACGCACCACCTGCCCAGCAGTCACGTGGTGGCCGTCTCAGTTATCAGATCGACTGTCAGGGTATCAGAGTGTGTGTGTCAAGGAGCCCATTATTTTACTTACTAGTGGCCTCAAAGTGCAAGAGTAGTGACGCTGGCAATTTGGGTGTGCCAAAGAGAACCTGTAAAGTGCTTCCTTCCTTTAAGTGAAAAGGTATGTATGTGTGTCTGTATGTATGTGAAAAACATAGGGTTCAGTACTATCCGTGATTTCAGACATCAGCTGGGGGTCTTAGAATGCATCTCCCAGGGATAGCGGGGTACGACTGTACATGGTAAAATTTGAGAATTATTGTAGATGTTACATATGATTAGAGTAAGTTGAGTATTGCTGGTTTCTGTTTAATAGACAGACCTTCCGGAACTTGATACACCAGAATCTGCCAGAACAATAGCTTTCATCTCTTGGCTTAGAGAACAAAGACCTTTTTTCCCAATACTTTATGTAATAAGGTAAGTTGAATTTTCATTTGCTAATAGTGAAAGTTTGTTTGACCTTGCAAATACTTGTTTTAAGTCATAGATATATGTGATCTATTGCTTAAGTAAACCCTTTAGAAGAATATAGAAAAAAATAAAAAGAATTTTCAAACATTATTGAATTATGCTTTACATCCAGTTGTAAGTAAACAGTATGTCAAAAGCATTGTGACAAATCCTGTGTTTATTTTACTATTATATTTTATCTAATGTATATAAATATTTTTCTTTTATTCCTAAGGGATGAGAGTCCAATGAAAGCAAATTTCCTTCAAAACATGGTAGAAGACAGAACAGAATCTGCATTATCATATTATGAATTCCTCTTGCATATACAACAGCAAGTGAATAAATGAACAAGTGAAGATATTTGGCTTAGTTATTTCTGAGGAAATACCTTCCTATTCTATTAGGTTTGTGGACTGATGTGATGATTACATGTTCTCACTGTGATTTCACCAAACTATAGCAAATAAAGGACTACCGCAGAGAATCAAACATGCAACTCTGAAATACTGTACTCTTCAAATCAGAATATACATAAATATGATTGGATACCTTTTTTCTTTGCTGCCAATTATGTTTGAGTTGTTAAGGATTGAAATAAGATGAGACAATATTGCAGAGGCAAAGAGCATTTTGTAAAATAAAGACTTCTGTGTTCCAAATGTGTATTTCTCTCTCTCTCTCTCTCTCTCTTTTATTTTCTCAATTTTTGGCTGCTACATTTAAAACCTCACAAGACTACATGTTGCAGGGAAGTTACAAATCCAGTGATAATTATCTTTCTAAAATTAAAAAAAAATTGTCAGGAGTGAATAGTATATAGAAAAACTAGAATCTATTTCCCCATACCTGTTTTTTTCTTAATTAAGGAAGAATAAGGATCATCATGTTAACTGAACTAAAACTAGAGTAAACTAACTCTGGTCTAGCTTGAAAAGAAGATTATGAAATAACAGTCAAGCTTTAAAATTTGTCAGTATTGTCATACTTGAACAAAATCGCCTTGATTTGATGTGAAAACTAATTCAGTGGTTTTCTGATTTGACTGCAAAAGACTGGGATACACTGTCTTATTCTGCATTGAAAAGAACCCGAGCTGTCTTCATTATGTATGTGGGGACTGGCAATGACACTAGGGAGGTGAGAAACCTTAGTTCCCTTGATCCTTTGAGTGGGTATTGTCTGTCTGCTCTGTGATATGTAATAAAAGTGGTATATTGGTGAAATGAATATGAATGAGAGAAATGAAAAGTTTTCTTAAATGCTGTCTAAAATACATGTGTAACATTTTTCTGGGGAGTTTTAATAATGAAATTGAAAGCCACTCATAAGGTGTTTATTCTTTGGTAGTAAAACTTCTTAAAGTATGAATGCTGCTGTTTGGTTCGAGGGTATTAAGGTTACACAGATTCAGTAGCTGAAGCTATGAAAGAGACTTGATTTCTGAACATGCTCAAGAGACTGCTTTTTGATTCAGCCAGAGAAATATTATAGTCAAAACCATTAAAGTGAATTTTGTTTACAAATAGGTAAATTATACATCTGTGTATTTAAAGTGCTTTGAGGGAATATCTTTAAAAGAGTTTGGCCCAGTTTTCACAGATATATCTTGTATGAATTTATTAAAAGATGTTCATGTGTAATACTTGATGAAAAGATTTTTGTTTCTTTGTTTTCATGGGTTAGAAAAATGTGTTTACAATCTTGGTCTCATATGATCACCAATGAAATAATAACTATCAGGTTTACAGCAATATGAGCTGACTTAAATGAGTTGTTTTGGGATAGGGAAAAAGCAGGTCCCACTAGAGTATACACTACTATTTATTAGCCGGACAAGAATAATTAATTGTGTTTTATAAAGATATCATCTCCCTTAAGCAGTGTTACAATTTATTTTCAGTATGCAAGTTGTACATTGAACTGGAAATATTCTTGAAAGCTGCTTCATTTATTAGGAAGCAGTTTTCAAACTGTAGCAAATTAAAGTTTATATTTCCCCTCTTTGAAAGAAACAGTCATTATTATGCACTGATGTTTCTTAACTAAAATTCTCTTCTTAATGTGAATTTTAAATGTTGATATTTGTAGGTCCTTTCTTAATTGTAGTAAAGAACTTCCAGAGGGAAAAGTTTGTGCTTCTGGGGACAATAATCTTCCTTGTGCCTCACCTCATCCCTGTGTGGGTATGGCGCTTGTTACTACTACATGCTTTGTTAGTATATTTCACAAATTTACTTTTAAAAATTTACTTTAAAAAATTACTTTAGATGTTGTGTAACATGTGCAGTCTAGACTAATTTTATAATAGCCAGGTCATTAAAAACCATAACTTCTGTTAGGGTTCACAATGTTTGTTCTCTGGGAAATGAGGGAACGAATGGACCTTTTGGAGATATTGATATTAAGCAATTATTTTTTGCAATATTAAAGTGCTTTTTAGTTTGATTTTTTTTTTTTGCAGTAGGGCACTTACCCTGTATTACTTTTTTATGTAAAGCAACTAATTTACATATGCCATATTTTTTTTATTGTAGTTGTAAATTATGAAAGATCTTTGAATTTTCTACAGATCTACAACTACTAAAGTAACAGACAAGGGCAATCTTGGTATTTAAATCAGAGTATGGCAGTTCTACCATAAAAAGTACTCTATTTTTCTAATTTCTAGGATTTTTAAAATAACATTTCTGTAAGTCTGACATATTAATATTCGCTCAAGCTGTACCATTTATTTTAGTTGGCATTGTTTTACTTTAATGTAATGTATTGAGTCTAATAGACTGTTTTACAATAATTAGAATAAAAGATTTATTTCTTAATCAAAGATTCATACAGCTATTATCTAGGGGACCACCAAATGTGATTTCAAGATTTTGTTAACTATTACAAATGTAATCCTTATATAGAAATTTTAATTTTGTAAAGTAGTGTATAATATTGTAACATTAAGTTCCTGTTCTCAAATTCAAATATGTATTGATCTTCCATGTGCTGTGTTAAATCTTGCTTCTATGAAATGTTAGAGACAAGATTTGTCTTCCTTTTTACAGTTTGTAATTTCCAGTTTTATTCCTGTAAAAAAAAAATCATTTGTAACCCATGCAAACAATCGTTTGAACTGTGCTAATTTAATCAATTTGCCTATTCAATAAAGTTAATTAAAAGAGTTTATATACAGTGACTAGTTATTTAAAGTTATATGAATAATTTTTTAAAGATTTTATTTATTAGGGGAAGGGAGAGAGACATTGATGTGAAGGAGAAACATGTATTGGTTGCTTCTTGTACGTGCTCTGACCAGGAATCAAACTGGCAACCTTTCACTTTGCAGGATGACATCCAACCAACGGGGCCACGCCAGTCAGGGCGAAGTGATTTCAATAATTTGCCAATCATTGAGCAGTGCTATGTTGTGCATCCAAGTTAGTGGAAAACTATTACTAAAGGTACTTTAAATCTAAGTCACTGTCTGGGAGGTTATAAACCGAATTCTTGATGTTACTCCTCAAGGTTAGCTGGGTTTAAAATTCTAGATTGAAATGTTTTTTTTTTAATTTGAAATATGTTTAAGGTGACTTCTAGACCCCTTTGTTACTGATAAACTACCTACTGTCAGTCTAATTGTTTATTTGAGGATAATGATAGCCTTTAAGATTTATCTTTTATCCTTAATAATCTATAGTTTTACTGCTCTGAATTTATTAATTATCCTCTTGGTTTTCAGAGAACACTTTAATTTAGCAATCCTCGTATCTATCTTCAATTCTGGAATATTCTCAGCTACTTTATTTTTAAATATTTTTAGTTATATAATTATTTATTTATTTATTTTTTAGAGAGAGGAGAAGGGAGGGAGACAGAGAGGGAGAGAAACAACAATGTGTGGTTGCTTCTCAACGTGGCCCTCACTGGGGACCTGGCCCACAACCCAGGTATATGCCCTGACTGGGAATCAAACTGGCGACCTTTTGGTTCCCAGCCCGTGCTCAATCCACTGAGCTACGCCAGCCAGGGCTATTTTTAGTTATATTTTGATTATGCTATTACAGTTGTCTTGACTTTTCCCCTTTTCCCCCTCTACCCAGCACCTCTCACTCCCTCAGGCAATCCTCCACCGTTGTTCATGTCCAGCATATAAGTCATTTGGCTGGTCCATTTCCTATACTGTACTTTACATCCCCATGACTATTCTGTGACTACCTGCAGGGGACCCTGTCCCGCAGTGTCACCCAGAGTTGCGTCATGGATGGAATGAGACTACCAAGACATGATCTGTTTGGGGAGAAAAGGGTGGCTAATCTCGGAGGAGAAGAACCCCAACACCTTTTTCCTTGGGCTTTTATTGGGTTTAGCTTGCATAGGGATGCAATTCAAAGACAGGAGATAGGATTTACAGACAGAATTTCTGGGATCATGGGGGTCCTTTTGAGTCAGAGTCTGGTAGACAGAGTGATGCCAATTGGCCATGAAACCTGGGGAAACAAACTCATTTTGTGCTTGGACCCTAAACATTTAGTATACATTTTAACTTCAGGGCATTCTTCACAAAGCAGGTTTACACAGGATTTTTTTTTTTTTAAGATTTTATTTTAGAGAGAGGGGAAGGGGTGGGAGACAGAGAGGAAGAGAGAGCAATGTATGGTTGCCTCTCACATGGCCCTCACTGGGGATCCGGCCTGCAACCTAGGCATGTGCCCTGACGGGGAATCGAACCAGGAGTCTCTGGTTCCCAGCCCGCGCTCAATCCACTGAGCCACACCAGCCATGGCTAGGTTTCACAGGATTTAATACATTCTTTCTCAAGCCTGATTGCCCCCGCAAACTGCCCATTCCAGCACAGGGCTGCACCTGCCTCCGGCATTGTTTAAGGCCTGAATTAGGCAGGGGAAGCAAGGCAGCCGAGAGATTAGGAGATTTTTTACAGATAGAATGAGGACTCAGGCTATGACAAAGCCAAGGGGTGAGGGTCTTTGGCCCTTCTCTATAGTCCCCTAAATCCTTCCCTGATGGCCCCTTTGCAACTATGCCTTAGGTTGTTCCTACCTTGAGGAATCTTACCCATCATTGGCTATCCAGCCATCCTCCAGGGGCCAAGCAGGGTGAAGTAAAGGGGGCAGAGGCTGCGCCCCTGCCAGGAGGATAAGTTTTTGTCTCCTTAGTGGTTTATGGTCCCAAGGAGGTCTTGTAGCCCTAGCCATGGGACCTTCTCGCCTGTTTGTGAGGTTACAGCTCCTGAAACTAGGCAGGATGGTTCCCAACAATACTTGAAATTCTTTTTTTTTTTTTTAAGATTTTATTTATTTCTTTTCAGAGAGAGGAGAAGGGAGGGAGAAAGAGCAATGTATGGTTGCCTCTCACATGGCCCTCACTGGGGACCTGGCCCGCAACCCAGGCATGTGCCCCGACTGGGAATCGAACCGGGACCCTCTGGTTCCCAGCCCGCGTTCAATCCACTGAGCTACACCAGCCGGGCCCTACTTGAAATTCTTAATCCCCTCACCTTTTCATCTATTCTCTCCTACCCTGCTCTCATCTGGCAACCATCAAAATGTTCTCTGTGTCCATGATTCTGTTTTCACAAACTCATCCCTGATGAGGGTACATATAGGAATCAATCAAAGCATGCACAAATAAGTGGAACAACAAATCAATTGATGTCTTTCTCTCTCCAATCAATCACTAAACCAAATTTTTAATTTTTAATTTGGCTTCTATAGTCTCTCCCAAATGAAAAAAAATTTTTTTTGAAATGAAAATATCTTTTATCCTGGAACTGTTATTTGGTCTGACTCATCAGGATTGAACTTCATCAAGTTTTGCCCATTTGTTACTACTTAACAATTTTTTCAATTGTAGAATTTTTAAAAGACACAGTCGAGTCTCAGAGATGTAGGTATGTACGGCTACGCATGGAACCTCTTTTAATGCTTTAAAATTATTAACTAGGGCCCTGGCTGGTGTAGCTCAGTGGATCGAGCGCAGGCTGCAAACCATAAGGGTCGCCGGTTCGATTCCCAGTCAGGGCACATGCCTGGGTTGCAGGCCAGGCCCAGTGGGGGCCACATGAGAGGCAACCACACATTGATGTTTCTCTCCCTCTCTGTCTCCCTCCCTTCCCCTCTCTCTAAAAAGAAATAAAATCTTAAAAAAAAAAAAGTCTGATTTTATTTAAAAAAATTATTAACTAGGGCATGTTAATAGCTTTCATGCAATCAAGGGGGAAAGTTGTGCTTATACTTGAGCTCCTTACATGGTTGAGTCCAAAAGATGAATTTTGCTTGTTTTTTAACCTTTTTTTCTCAAACCCCTTTTTGGTCTGGGCAGGGTTAGATAGGACTAACAGTTAATATTTTATTACCTTCTAAAAGGGATTTCACCTGCTTGCTAATTTTGAGTGTGATTGTGCAGCTGGCTTCACTGCAGGGGTGCACTAGGCTGCTTCAAGCTTTGCAGTTTCCCCGTAAGAGCTGACATGGAATTCAACTCCTTCATTCATCTACTCATTCACTTAGCCATTACTGAGCTCCAGGGCTGCATTGGTAGGCCCTAGATACTTTGTGTTTGTGGCCTCCTGCTTCCATAAGAGTCATACTCAAAATTGTATGTTATGTGTTGGAATAAGGACCATAACCCAGGTTGGATTCATTAAAAACAGCCCTGGCCAGGTGGCTCACTTGGTTAGAGCGTGACCCAACTTGCCAAGGTTGTGGTTAAACGTTGAAGATTAGATCTCCATCTCCAGTCACGGCACATACAAAAAGCAACCAATGAATGCACCAGTAAGTGGAACAATGAATCGCTCTTTCTTTCTCTCCCTCAAATCACTATCAATAAATACATTTAAAAAAAAAAGAAATTTAAAAGATTTTCTTTGGCTCCTAAGACTATTGTGGACCCTCAACACTGCGTAAGAAGACCCTACTGGGCACTCACTGACTGATCTGAGCTTCCACCATGAACAAAACACAAGCCTTATCTTCATGGAGAAACAGACAGTAAACAAAATAAGTACATAAATTTAGTTTGGGAGTGGGTTCTAAGTGTTAAGCAGAAAAAGGCAGATAAGAGAATAGGTACTAGACTCATGGGATGATCACTTCATAAATCATATAAATGTTAAATAACGACGAACACCTGAAGCATATAATATTGTATATGAACTAATTAAAAAATAAAAAAATTCGCCGTGACCAGTGTGGCTCAGTTGCTTGGGCATTGCCCTGCAAAGTGAAATATGGCGGGTTCAGTTCCCAGTCAGGGCAGGTGCCTGGGTTCTGGCCTGGGTTCTGGGTTCAGTCCCTTGGGGACTGCATGACAGGCAAGCGATGGATACTTCTCTCCCTCTCTTTCTCCTCCCTTCCCTTCTCTCTAAAACTAAATAAATAAAATCTTTAAAAAAGATTATAGCATCATAAGTTGTAATCTTATAAATATATATATATATTTAATTTAAAAAATACGGAGTGTTGGGGATGGAAATTTAAATAAAATGGACTGGGAGGGTTGCCCTGGGAAAGCCATGAACAAAGACGTGAGGGATGTCTGGAGCAAACCAGGCACAACTGGGGCAAAAGCGGTTGAGGATGAGGAATCAGCACCAAGAAACATTCCCAAACGCTCCCTGCAGGGACGCTCGCGGAGAAACTTATTCCGGCGGCCTATAAGCGACGCGACAGAAGGTCAATGGAAACAAGTGCCTGCCGCTGCAACCTCCATTTTGCTTCCTGGCATCCGTCCGCATACTTGTAGCTGTCACTCCCTTCTTTTCCCTTTGGTCAGGCTGGGTGCCGATTTTCTTCAACTCCGCATGGGCAGCAGAGGGGCCCGATGGCAGGAGAGGAGCATGGCAAAGGCCGGCCGAGGGCGCACAAATTGGGGTACCCCGCCTCGCTGCCCTTATTCAAAATGGCGGCTCCAGCCTCCTTTGGCCTGGTCGGCGTGGAGTGTGCTGCTTCCGGAATCTGCAAGGCAGTGCTCCGGGGCGGGTCTACGGTGAGGCGGGGCGACGCAGCCTGCGGCTGGGCCTGAAGTCATCGGCTCCGCAGCTGAGGCTGCCAGTACCACCGTCGCTACTCCCCAGGTTGTGGAAGGGAAGATGGAGCCGGTGACCGTCGCTAGTGACAGCGGGGAGCGGCCGGGGGCCCCGGTGGGCGCAGGCCTGTCGGCTTCCCAGCGTCGGGCGGAGCTGCGGCGCAGAAAGCTCCTGATGAACTCCGAACAGCGCATCAACCGGATCATGGGCTTCCACAGGCCTGGGAGCGGCGCTGGTGAGGTCCTCCGCTTTCCCCTCAGTGTCCCTTCTCGGTCCCCAGGATCATTCTCTCTCTCCTCCACGCCGCTGACCTTTTTGACCAAGCCCTGCTCGGGCTCAAGTTCTCACTCGACCCCCGGACGGTCTAGTCGCTCTGCTCAGTTTTCGGGAGGCTTCGCCCAGCGGTTGTCGCTCTTCCGCCCCAGGGCTGCCCCTCCGCCCCTGCCGGCCCCACGGTGGTGCCCTCTGCCCAGCTTCCCGAGACGACCCCTCCTCCCTCCCCCACGCCGTCGCCGTGGAAGGGCGCGCGCGTGGTCTGCCCGGCATGCTGCTCTGCTTGTTGGGCCAGATGCCGTCCCTTCCGGCGCCTTCCCTAGCGTCCGCCTCCGTTTGCTTCTGGCTGCAACTGCCGGCCCAGCGGAGCTTGTCTTTACTGAACTGCCCCCTTGTCCTTTCTGCGTGGGTCAGGGACTCTTGCGGCCGGTGTTGAGTGCCCTCAGCACTGTCGCCTACAGGTCTGAAACACGGAGCGGCCGTCCCTACAGACCCAACAAGTGGGACGCGCTCGCCCGAGGTCTCCTTCCCTGGGCGCCGAGATTGCCGTGATTGCCGACGGCAGGCGCTGCCTGTAACCGTCGCGCGAGTGCCGCATTTCTCCCCCGCTGGCATGCATGATGAGCTCCTTTCAAACTTTTTACGTGACTGTCTGCGTATTTTCTGTGAGTCTTTAGGATGTACTCGTGTCCCATTGAGCGTTGCCTTTGGTCGCTGGCGGGCAGCTCCTTGGGTCCCTGTGACTTCTTTTCCGTGGGACTCTAGGTCCGTACGCTTAGTTCTGAGCTTACAGACGGGTCACAGGCCCGCCGCTGCCAACTGCCCAGGGAGGCGAGGGGGCTGTTTCAGGTCCTCCTGGAACAGGAGGCAGGAGACTGTCTCTGCCCTGAAGGGTCACTAGAATGTTCACTCCTTCCCAAGTATTCACTGTCGTTCTCGAGGGACATTCCATAGTTTGCTCTGTTGCTTCGAAAACGTTTTCTGTCGTTAAGGTTTGGTTTTGTCTTAAACGACAACAGCACCCTAAACTGCCTGCATCCCTGCTAATGGCTCCCTGACTCCAGAAGGATTACGTAAGCGGTGGCCGCGGTAGGACGTGCCACACCCTGTGCTTGATAGGACTCGGG
>PVJI01027301.1:0-17893 GCA_004026765.1 Micronycteris hirsuta
GGCATGAAATACTCAAAGTGATGAAAAGCAAGGACCTATAACCAAGATTACTCTGCCTAGCAAATCTCTATCATTTAGAATCAAAGGACAGATTAAGAGCTTCTTAAACAAGAAAAAGCTAAATGACTTCATTCATCATCAGTAAACTAGTATTACAAGAAATGTTAAAGGGTCGTCCTTAAGAAGAAGAAAAAAAGATAAAAATATGAATAATAAAATGGCAATAAATACATATCTATCAACAATCCCTTTAAATGCAAATGGATAAATGCTCCAGTCAAAAGACATACAGTGGCTGAATGGGTAACAAAACAAAACCTTTACTTATGTTTTCTAGAAGACACATACTTTAGATTGAAAGATACACACAGAGTGAAAGAAAAGGATATAAACAAAAGAAAAGAAAGAAAAAAGTCCGGGGTAGCAATACTTATACCAAAATAGATTTTAATGGTAAAAAGAATGGGAATGGACTAGACAAAGAAGGTATATGACTTTATGTATGAACTTTATGACAAAAGTTCAAACAAGAGACAAAGAAGGACCCAGCAAATTCACTTTTGCATACTTATACAAAAAAACCCAAAAATACTAAATCGAAAAGACACATGCAATCTATATGCTCATTAGAGCATTATTGGTAATAGTCAAGATATGGAAGCAACTTAAATGTCTATCAATAGATGACCAGGTAAGGAAGTGGTGCATATATACAACAGAATTAGACTCAACCATAAAATGGAATGAAATCTTGTCATCTGCAATAACATGAATGGGACTAGAGGACATTGTGCTGAATAAAATAAATCAGAGAAAGACAAATGCCACATGATTTCAGTGATATGTGGAACCTAAAAAACAAACTATAGAATAAGCAGAACTGAGAGAGCCTCAGATACAGAGAATAATTTGATGGTTGCCAGATGAGAGGGGTGTTGGGAGAATGGGTAAAAATATGAAGAGATTAAGAAACACTAATTGATAGTTACAGAATAATCATGGGGATGTAAAGTACAGCATAGGGAATATGGTCGATAATATTGTAATAACAATTTATTGATGTCAGATGGGCACAATTTATTGGGGTTATCACTTCATAAGTTAAATAAATTTCTAATCACTGGGTTGTACACTGGAAACTAATATAATATTGTATGTCAATGGTAATTAAAAAAGAAAAAAATTTATCTAAATTTGAAAAATAAATAAATCATGGAAGCCATTTGTAGCTGAAGAAAAAAGTAAGCATTTCCTATTCTCAAAATATTAACTGTGCCTCTTCTTGTTTCTAACTATAAGAATATAAATATCTATGCTTTTATATATATTTTAAAACTATGACTGCTGTGTTGGGCACTGGGCTCATTTCTTGGGATACAATGGCTGAAATATGGCCCTCATTCTTTTTTTTTTTTAAGATTTTATTTATTTTTATTTTTTTTTAGAGAGAAGGGAAGGGAGGGAGAAAGAGAGGGAGAGAAACAGCAATGTACGGTTGCCTCTCACATGGCCCCCACTAAGGACCTGGCCTGCAACCCAGGCATGTGCCCTGACTGGGAATCTAACCGGTACCCTTTGGTTCCCAGCCCACAGTCAATCCACTGAGCTACACCAGCCAGGGCTGGCCCTCATTCTTCCTGATAATCACATTTAACATGGAGAAACAAAACACAGAAGCAAAAAGGTAAAATGCAAAGTGATTAAGCTCTGTTCCAAATATAGGATCAGAGCAAAAAAAGTTATTTTTGAGTAAAGGGGTTCTAAACTTTCAAAGAGAAGATATTTTTTCCTTACATCTTTAAAGATGAGAAGAAAGTTACCAGGAAGGGAAAAAGTAGACATAAATATATGCTCATTTATAAAGATTTTTAAAATGCATAGATAATTGTGAATGGTACAATAACGGTAGAGTTTAAACTTTAAGTGAACACTAAATGTAATGATTTTCACAAACAAATGTTTATAAATAAAAGCAAGTCACTTGATGATTAATTATTCTAGGTATTGCCTTTTCAAGACCTTAGTCTCATGCAGAAGTCATCATTAATTGATCAACCTTAGAAGATTTCTAGACTCCATAATATTATCAGTACCCCTAATCTATTGGTACCACACTGTGTTCTCTCTATTATGACTCCTTTCTTCCAAAACTCTGAATCCTTTGTCTAAACTATTACTTCTATGACTACTACTAAGATTAAAATATATATATGCCTCGATATCAGGTTGTCCATCTGTGAAAAAATGATTATATTAAAAATTTAGAGCAAGAGCCATTTAGGTGAAAATAGTTTATTAACATTTTTGGCATAAAACACAGATATTTAGTTTTATTGACCCAATTCATGTGTGCTTTCTGTCATCAAACCAAAAAATAATTTTACATTAATTTATTTTCTTCAAAGTGCTTTGGTATTTTCTACTGATTATCAGGGGAAGTAAAAAGAAAGGAGAAGAGACTGTAAGAGAGAGAATTGAAAACAAGTTCTTATGATAAAAAAAAAAAAGGTTTTATTTCTATGTTTAATAGATCTCTAAAGCTTCCAAAAAATTTCCACAACCTATCTCTTCAGATAGATCATGGAGGCATTAAGAGAAACCTATAGCAGAAAGAAAATGTCAAGTAACATCACAGATATAAAACAGATTTTTTTCCATGAAAAAATCGTTTGAAGGACATATTTTCTATAAATGTCCAGTACTTGCCTTGTGCAGCCATTCTGTGCTTGAAATAATTCAAGCACAGAAATTCTAGAATGTTAAAAATCTGATTTTTATGTATCTTTTTCATGCAAGTGGATTCTAAACTCAAGTTAAAATGCTAATAAAGTGTATAGCCTTAATTTTTTGCTTCTGTCATTTGAAAATGGAGAATTTAAATGTCAATATTAATGATTTTATAAATATGCAACGCTTCGGAGAGCACTATTTCTAAAGTTTTTAATGCAAAGAGATGTCAGCACTCCTAAAGATTCTAAAATACGTCATTCGCTCGTATTTCTGTTATATGGTTTTACAATAGCCATTTTAAGTAGCTAGAGACTGTTACTCTAAATTGAGTTTCTCAGAAAGAGATTTTTTTAAAACCAGAATAACAACAAAGTTATTACTAAAGAGAAAGGATTTATTCTCTAAGTTTCTTTGCAAAAGTCAATCATGCCTGCAGAGGAACTTGATTAATGGTGCATAATCTACAGATGTTATGGAAGCATTGTAAGTGAGAATGTTAATTATCTAACTTTTTAGCAGAAAGATAAGAGTTTAACCTTTAGAAAAAGAAAGACAGGACTAAATAACTCATGGGAATTAGTAATGGGATAGTGAGCTTTTTATATTCACAATGGCAACTGAAATCCATCCCAGGTGACAACTGACAGAAACACATGAACATCACTTGTTACCAGGGCTGACACATGAAATGTTGGCAGCCTCTTCAGCTTCATCCTAAATAAGGGTCTATATCTCTAAAGTAATAAGAATACCAGCATTCACACCAGAGGAAATTTATTACTATGGGTTACTTGAAGACAATTGCAACTAGTAAAGATTTAAGAATTATCAAGCTACTAAGATCTAATTTTTCAGGCTAGCTGTAGTACAGCTGTTATGATGAATCATAGCTTGACCATAATCTAATGCATGTTTTTGAAAGCTATATTTTGTGTTTCTTCCTTGTTCTGATGGTAAACACCGATTGCTTTTGAATAAAAGCTCATTGAAATATTTATATACATATCAAGAAATGTCCTTTTCTATCTGAAGTCAAAGTTAACATAAAACAAAGCATTGCACTTAGCTTAATTATGCAAACAATGCAGGGCATAAAAGACATTTTATTGTAGCAATATATAATATTTCCTATGAAACCTAGACACATTATATGATAGCCCTTTTGAATGAAAATGCAAGGCCAGCAGCATTACACCTTCAGACACAGGCCACTCTTTCAAAAGGAAGCTTCTCTAAAAATGCTTCCTCAGGATACTTTAAGAGACTGTCCTCCACTTGTTGGAATGTTGGCATTCTTCAGACAATTTTGCCCTCAACCTTTTTCTTTATTTCTTCACCTGATAGATATCAAGATATCTGATTCTTGCCTGGCTTTCAATCACCACAGAAACACGGAAGACTTCCAAGTCAATACCTCCAGATGAGCTTTATCAATTGCATCTCAGAAGAGCATGTTCAATTACCTACTAAATATAGCAGGTGTGAATCCCACTCTACAAAACCACACATCCAATAAATATATTTTCTTCACTTTTCAATAACTAAATGTAATGTCTATCTTGAGAAGCCAATTTGCCCGATAATGAATGCTTTCTGGTTATCTGTCTCTCTGTCAACTCTAAAATGTGACAGGTGAAACATGGCCCTATTGTGCTCTATGTAGACCGTGTTTGTGTCCTAAGTGCCTAACACAGTGCTAGGAATATAGTGTATCAGATTCATTAAACTGAAGCGACATCCAGCCTCTCCAGTCAATATGATTTGCTTGGTCTAATTCTGGACTCCCTTGCTTTAACCGCAACTTCAGTTTTTCCTCAAAGCCTTGGGTGTTATCCTACTAAATATCCTTTATGACTTATCATTTTATTCCTCTGTATATAGGCATATAAAAGTGACCAAAAATTTTCAAAGATAAGACATTTACTAACATCATAAAAACAAAAATGTTTTCAGGAAATGTAATTGTGTACTGTATGGCTTAGCAGTAAATAGCATTTACATAGTTACAACAATAAACATGATATATTAATTATCCAAAATGACATAAAACTATCAAGAATAGAAAAATGTGTGGGAGAGTGAGTAGTTGGAAGTCAAAAACTAATTTCTAAAAGTGAGAAGAATATACATACGTTATTTGGAAATATAGAGAATTATAAATACAAGGAGAAATGGAGGAAGGACATGAAACAATCTGGAGGGAGTCTAGAAAGTCTAATGCCTTTTATTTTTATTTTTTATTGTAATTTTTCTAATACCATTTAGTTCCCTTATTTAATATCTCCTAGCAACTGTCGTCCATGTTCATGAGTCCTTTTCCCTTTTTGCTCAATCCCTCCACCCCCTCACTTCCAACCCCACTAGCTGTCATCTGCTCTCCATCTATGGGTCTGTCCCCATTTCCTTGTTAGTTCAGTTTGTTCATTAGGTTGCACATATGAGTGAAATAATATGGTATTTGTCTTTCTCTGACTGGCTTATTTCACCTAGCATAATGTACTCCAGGTCCATCCATGCTGTTGCAAAGAGTAATTTTTTTCTTTCTATGGCTGAGTAGCATTCCATTGTGTATGCTTATGTTCACTGCAGTGTTATTTACAATCGAGATGTGGAAGCAGCCCAAGTGGCCGTCAGTTGATGAGTAAACAAAACAACTGTGAAACATTTACACAATGAACTCTTATGATTTTTAAACACACACTTAGCAATTGAACTTCACCTCCACTTCTACAGGTTTCTAGGCTAGCCAACTCCTGAGCCTTTCTGGTAATTCTTCGTCAACCCTCCCACTGTGGGGATGTAGTGTTCTTGTTTCTGCTTTGCCTGCTACCACTTGTTCAGCTGGTTTTCAGCTTTGAAAACTTTTCCTGCTAGATCTGCTATTGCTTCCTCTCCAATTCCCTTTTTCCCAGTGGGTTTATGCCTAAAAATATATATGTGTATATTGAACTTTTAGTAGAAGCTTCCAATAGCACAGTTTATATTCAAACTGCCTTTTTATCCCCTATGATCTTTTTCATAATTTCCAAAAGTTCTTTTCTCACTGTTATTTACAAAATATGTTCATTTGGGTTATTAAGTTGTCTAGTACATGTAATAGCAAAACTCAGAAACTCATTTAAATTTGAAGTTGGAATTTTTTGTGCTAGACCTCACAGTAAGACAAATGGTTGGCTTTTTCTCTATTTTCCTATCTAGTATTCCTCCTCTTCCCAACATCCATCAATCAGCTCCTAAAAGAATTGGGAATAGAAAGAGGAAGGGATAGGAAAGGAACAGAAAAGGTCTTACTCTCCTGAATTAGTGGTACTTCAGAGATCTGGAATTGACGCTCTCTAGCCTCAGTTTGTGTTCAAAGACGAATCTTTCCTTTGTGTATTTCCTTTGTAGATTTTTTTGAAAACACAACCCCACTCCTTATCCACATATCCTAGGGACTTGCAAATGTTGCTCATCTGACATGGCAATGACTCTGTTGTATGGCCCACATCTCCCTTCCCAACTTCTGGCATTGCACCCCACTCAGACGCTCTGTCCAGGTCTCACTGAGGTCCTGCCAGTCAAACCTGCTAGCACAAAGCTGTATCTCTCAAGCCCACTTTCAGTCCCTAGATTATTTTATGTGACAAACAGTCGGAGCACAGGCGACTTCTATGGCAGCACGTCTCTTCACTGTCCCATCTGAGCAACCACCGGCCACAGCCTCTGACTTTACAATTTTCTAGGAAAAAAACAGACACCACCTTTTGTGTCTAAAGATGCAAGTGATCCAATTTGAGCTCCCTAAAGCATCCATTAAAGCTCCTCAGATTCAGCAATAGGTGAGAGGAAAGCACTTTATTCCTTTCTACTGGTGGTGGTGGCAATACTGCTGGAGTGCTACAAATTCCTCCAAAGAAATGTTTTTCTTAATCTCTTCAGTCTCAGTACTTTATTCCGTCAAGTGGCGATTGGACTCAGAGTTATAAAACCTGTGGCATTTCCTCAGCAATTACAAATAAGAGGTCTAGAACCTCGCTTTGGAAGGGCTTGTCCTCTGTTTTTTCTTTCTTTTATTTTGGTGCCTCAGTCAAACATGAGGTACAGAGAGTCCCATATTTACATTCTGTTACTCTCTAACTAGCCACCCTTAACAAATCACCTAACCTCCATAAAATGAAAAGTTAACTGTAATGATCACTGGGAGTCTTCTTACCTATGAATAAAGAAGAATTTTGTATATAGATACTATAGAAATGATTACATTTGCTGCCATGCCAGGCAAAAGTATCAACACTAGAATATCCCACTGTAAGAGAGTATAGAAAATAGCTTATTTAGAAATACTATATAGATTTTGTCTTTGTTTGACTCTTTAATGCTTAATAAAACCAAGTACTAGCTAGAATGTGAAATAACATGGACACTTGTTTGCTGGTGATAGGATTGTAAATTCTTATCACAGTCACTCTGAGATACAGTATGGTATCATCATGTAAACCTGAACATTGATGTGGTCTCAGTCCTGTAGTTCCACTCTCATAGGCATATGTGCTAGGTAAACTCTTGCATGTATGTACCAGGAAACACATATCAACATGTCATAGTAACATGTTTATAAGAGTGAAAACTGGAAACAGATAAAACTTTATCAGCAGTAGAATGGCTAAAAATTGTGTTTTAATGTAGTACTGTAGAATACTATGCTACAGAGAAAATCAATCAGCTGTTGCATATACAACATGCATGAGTCTCAAAAACATATTATTGAAAAAAGCAAGTCATATAAGAGAACACACCATGTGATTCCTTATACAGATTATGAAACTGACAAAAGTAATAAAAAATACAGTGTTTAAGAATACAGAAGTGGTAACACCAACAAAGAAAATCCAAAGAATGCTAAAGTTAGCCTGGTTGGTGTAGCTCAGTGGATTGAGCGCAGGCTGCAAACCAAAGGGTCGCTGGTTCAATTCCCAGTCACAGCACACGCCTGGGTTGTGGGCCAGGTCCCTAGAGGGGGACACGTGAGAGGCAACCACACACTGATGTTTCTCTTCCTCTCTTTCTCCTTCCCTTCTCCCTCTTTGAAAAAAATAAATAAATAAAATTTTAAGAAAATAAAAAAAGAATGCTAAAGTTAAAAATCATGATAATGCCTTGGCCAATGTGGCTCAGTTTATTGGAGCATCGTCCTGTAAATTGAAAGGTCATGGGTTCGATTCTTGGTCAGGTCACATGCACAGGTTGTGGGTTCTGTTCCTGATCAGGGCACATATGGGAGGCAGCCAATCATTTCTCTCACACTGATGTTTCTCTCTGTCTCTCTCTGTCTCTGTCTCTCTCTGTCTCTCTGTCTCTCTCTCTCTCTTTCTGTTTCTCTCTCATTCTCTTATTATTCTTCTCTCTCTAGAATAATAAAAAAAATCATGATAGTGGTTACTTCTAGGGCTAGAGAAGAAGCATAGTCAATGAGGACTACATAGGGCTTTTAAGGTCCATTAATTAGGATCAAATATGAAAAAAATGAAACTACTTTAAGTATTTGCATCACAGGACAATTAATCAGAAATTACTGACATAAGTGATGGAAGAACTGAGAAACCAAATAAGAGAGTGTGAGGAAGCCAGGTTAACAGAAGCAGGAATCTACTATCATTTCTGAGCCAAAAGAAAAAAAAGAGAAGGTGGTATTACCAGGACCCAGACTGAACCACAC
This sequence comes from Micronycteris hirsuta, assembly GCA_004026765.1. Classification (NCBI taxonomy): domain Eukaryota; kingdom Metazoa; phylum Chordata; class Mammalia; order Chiroptera; family Phyllostomidae; genus Micronycteris; species Micronycteris hirsuta. The sequence goes on from PVJI01027301.1 coordinate 8,429, forward strand.
AAGCCCAAGAACCATGGAAAATAAACAGCCATTGCTGGAGCTTCTCCCTTCCTCCTGCCTTCCAGTCTCATGCCATGCTTCACAGTGACCTCACACAGATGGAAGGAAACTGGGGTTAGGTAACATGTAAGGGCCAAACCTCCTCTGGCACAGAGCATTCAATCTGACAGATTTGAACCTAAAGGTAGTAGGTTCTTTTTTCTTAAGGGAGTAGCAACCACACGCATGTCCATTTTATCATAATTCTTTAAATATATACATTTTATTTTTATGTACAATACATGTTGCAATATTTTTTTTTAATTCTTCTCCTAGCATAGAGATAAATGTTTTGCTTAGTAGATTGCATCAGTAATTTTGGTACACTGCAGGTACATGAAAGTTCCAGATTGAATATTTTTTTAAATATAAGATCTTTTAAAATTCCAATCAGTTTCCACAATAAGGAAATGAACATAATAATACCTATTTTGTGAATTGCTTCATGTTGTAAGGTCACGGCATGGGTGAGAGGTCTCACATTGTGACCTGGCATGATGTGGAACCTCAATGAAAGAGCAAAGACGGAGCTCTTTTTCCTAACGGAGCTGTGAAAAATCCAGTGAACTTTTTACTGATTTCAGAACTTAACCAGAAAAATATGAATAATCTCAGATTTTCTTTCATATTCTCCAGGAAAGTAATTAACATTTTTCCATGAATTTTAGTACTCTATTCATGCTTTGCTACTATCATATTCAAAAGCAGAAACCAAGCCTAAGGATTATTTTTTCTTAAAAAAGATGCTACTGTTAAAGTACCATTGTCCCAAGAGATTCAAGAAAAAAAAATATGCTAAGTGCATGAGAAAGATTGGCCACCTCTCCCAAAAGAAATGATTTAAAATAAAGCAAAAGAGATTTAAAATTACCCCTTATAAACAATGGCAGGATGTGTAGTTTATTGAGGACTGAAATAATCCCACAGCAGTGCAGTGAATTTCATTGATATAAAAATGGTTGCCTGTTATTTGCAACAATGAAGAGGACTAATTTAACACAAGAATGTGGCAGGAGAGGCTATGCTGGCTCAATAATAGGTTCCTTCTCTGCAGGAATTCTGATGAGTGAGTAGGGGAAATAAGGATAGTTGCGGGGTAGGCAAGAGAAAGCAGAACAAGATGACTGCAAACCACATGGCATCTTTGCCTAGAAGTCTATTACATAAATGTGCCAAGGAGCTGTTTCAGTGGCCTACTGTGTGAGTCAAAAAATGTGACTCCAACTTGACAAAGTACAAAAGGCAAAGACTGGGTAAAGCTGACAGACCTCAGGGATCTCTGTTACTAGCTGTTACCTTCAAAGTGTCCTTGGCAGAAGATGAAAGCAGCCCCTGGCACACATAGCTGCAGGTGCACAAAACGAACTTGGGTACAGAGCTGCAGGGGAAAAAAAGGTGTGCCCATCACTGGAATCCAATTTGTTAAAGGAAACTGTACATTCTGTGAAACTATTTACTCTGATTTCAAAATTAATGGTTGCCTTAGCAACACTTGAATCCCATGAGGCTCACATACAGTGCTAATTTCAATTCACAGACTCCTTCACAGATGAGGAGTGCAAACAATAACTCAGCATCCTGTTTGGCATGTCTCTCATAGGAAATGAGATTTCCTCTGCCTATAAAATAATAACTCCAATGTATCAATATCTTCTACACACCAGGTGATATACTACCAGCTTCACATTTGATTTCCTTTTATGGTCACTGCAAGCCTGCAAGGTCAGCAGTATTAGTCCCATTTTACAGGTTAAAAATGAGCTATAGAGAGGCTACATAATTTTCTCAAGTTCACACAGTGGTAGTTTGAGTGTTTTAATGTAGATGTGGCTGACAACAAAATAACATGTTTTTTTTTAGCATTTCTAACGTTACAAATAATACATTTTTTAAACTGCAAAATAGCTTAGGGCTTCTCTGCATAATATCCGTATTTAAAACAACAAGCAAAAAACTAGAGACGCAAGAGGCCCAAGAAATCTATTCAAGGTAACAAGCAATAATGGCAGAGTTGAGAACAGAATTCAGGTTTCAGGACTCTGTTTGAGCACTCACTTACAGAAGGCCACCTCCGAAACATCTAAATTGTGATGCCCTCAGTACTGAACTATATCTTGTTCATTTTTGCATATCTTTTCTAGATCTAGGTAAGTATATGTAAAACCAAAGTAGAAATAAAAACGGAAAGGATTTCTGTGTTATGTTGTGACAGTACGGAAAGAGATTAAGTTTAAACAGAAAACATTAAAGGTGACCGATTCTCACAGGCCCATCCAAATTGTGTGCATGCACAGCTGCTCACGTCGTAAATTACCCTCGTACAATTCTTCTATTGACGCAAGGACTCAGGTTTGTGAGATGTCCCACTCATGTCTGCAGCAGTCTTCCAGAAGTTGACAGGAATAGGAGTCAAGTGGAAGATTCACTTTGTCCCAGGGTTTTCACAAAAGGTAAGGACTAGTCCAAAACAAAATTGAAAAGGGGGGGGGGTTATCTATGGTGCTTCTTATAAACTCTTTACCTTGTCACTACCTCTTGTCCATAGACTGATAACTTCCTCCCCCAATCACCAGACTCCCAAGGCCAGCAGACTGTCAGTCTTGTCATACTATCATTTGGTTATCCAAAGTCCCCCGCTTTGAAAAACCATAAAAACCTGGCTTCTTCCACGGTAACATTATGCTCCAAATTTACCTTTCATTCTTCCTCTTCCTATTCTTACCTCAATTACTGTTCCCTCAATGACCTCAGGAAGGTGTTATTAAAGAATATTTCTGGTTAATTCTGAAACAAAACAATGGAGCCAATCTTTACATAAAGTTCCTCTTGCATTATGTGGTAAAGGTCTCATTTTCCTGATCCACCAACCTCCTATGGAGCCATTGTGCCTTGCCACATGCGTGTCTTTTTGCAAATATTTTAATCCAGGACTGGCTCTCTGCTTACAACACCTTGTTAGGTGGTAAACCAAGATGTGAGAACCAGAGCCCCAAGGTGGAGGAATGTGCCTAAAGGCAGAAAACTTGTGAAGGATGCCTTAAACTGAAAAAAAACTGGTTACTGCTCACAAAGTTATTGCATTGGTCAAGATTTAGTAATCCATTCAGTTCTAAAACATTTATCATGTGCTTACCATGTGCCAAACACTGGACTAGGTACAGGAAATTTTTTTTTTTTAATGAATAAGGAATAGTATTACCCTTCAACAAATCTACAATATAGTTAGAGCAACAATGCATATGTTCATTACAACTCTTTGTAACAGCTGTGTTAAATGAGAGGGAAATTTTGACGAAAAGATGGGCTTAAATGCAGATGAGGTGAGACTTGAACATGGCCTCTGCCACTTATTAGTGGGCCCTAGCAAATCACTTAACCAACATGGACTTAAGTGCCTTTGTCTTAAAACTTCAGAAAATACATGTATACTTTGAAAGATTATTTAGAGAAAGCACATATAAAACACCTATACTGGTACTAGTGTGCCTGGCATAAAAGACATTCTATACTCAATAACTAGTATCATTATTTTCATTATTATAATAATAAAGATAAGACCACATTATATTATACATAGACACACAAGTGACTCAGAATTCATGAATCCAGAGAAATTCCTAGAACTCAGCAATGGTCTAACATGCCAGATATAAATTTGGTAAAGGAATGGAGAGAAAAGAATGAGGGCTGTAACAACTGCATATGCAAAGACACAGAGGAACGTGACAGTTTAGGGACTGCTGGTGGGTCTGGGCAACTGCAGCAAAGAACTGGGATGTAACTGGTGAGGCTGGAGACCAGGCCACCGAGAGACTTTATATCCACAGTAACCATTTGTCCCCGTTTACCTGGGATAAGCCTGAGTCATGGCTGTTGCCCCAAAGTAATTATTAATATCACACACTTTCACTGGTTTGGATGCTGAGTATATGGTCACTCTACTTGCCTTCTATGGTGAGGAATTTTGGTCTTAACAGAAAGCTACAAAGAGTGCCTAAACAAAGCCAACCTGGGGGATGACATGACTAATTCTGGTTTTAAAGAGCACATTCTTGCAATTCTGTTAACAGTGGTGGACGATGCCTCAGAGAGGCCAACCTGCAGACAGGTAGGATGTGGAAGTCAGTATATGCTGCACTTTCAGTTATTTGGTCTTGATTGCAATCATAGCTAACATATCTCTCCCATCTATTTATCATTTATTGTATTATTATTATTATCTCTTTTCATATGACAAAACTAGAACCTAGAGAAGTTAGATTATGCATTAAAGATCATACAGGCATACAAATTCAGACCCACAGATTGTACCACCAGGCCCCATGTTTGAAACCATTAAATTATACTGTGATTACACAGGACTCAACCAATGAACTGATATCAGAATCTCCAACAAGTATCTGCCTCAGTAAATATAAAATCTAGTCTTCTTTCAAGTCCTCTCTTCTTTTTGTGTTCTAGATTCCCCAAAGAATTATTATGTTTTTCTTTCTCTTTCTCTTTTTTCACCCATCTAACTGAAACTCAGATAAATTCTCTTGACCTGCAACAGATCAGTTGTCCTGGATTCAGGATGCTCTTTCACTGTTTCTACGCTATCAAAACCACCACAGAAAAGCCCAGGTTTAAGGTTGCCATTCATAATCTAGAGGTGTCAGAAGAATAAGAGAAGTTTACTTTTAAAAAGCGCATTTTGACAACTTTTGCACATGTAAAGATGAGACACGGTTGTCCACCACCACCACTCTCATGCAAGAGGAAAAATTTGCCATACTTGTTCCAGTCTCTATTCTTACTATTCCCCATGAGTCTCCTCAGGATTAAAAGTTATAATATGTACCCCCTTTGTAAAAAAGGCATCTTCACTATCATAAAACTGTGACATTGGTATACTTCCCAAAGTCTAGGTTCCTATTCATAGTGTTCCTATCCACACTTCCTATTCATAATCACTTGAATACATAAAGAAGGAATACTGCTAATGGCATGGAAACAAATTAACTGATCTGTGATATTTAGGAAATAAAATTAAAAAAACTAAAAACTGATTGCTTATGAGAGGTCAGTGAAAGGGAATGATCAAGGCTGATTCTCAACTTTTGTATTAAGCAAGCAAGTGAGTGAGTGAGTGGATAGATAGTGATTTCATGAAATCAGCTAGGGAACACAGAGAAACTGCTTAAAGGGTTGAATAAGTGGTAATGAGTTTAGTAAATACTTGTTGGTATGCAAGAATGAATGAATGAACGAATAAATCAATGTAAGACTTAAAGGTGAAGTCACTGAAATGAAAAGATGATGGAGAAGTTAATTTAAAACAGAATGAGTTCAACCAAAATTGTTTCAAATTTAACTGAGAAATTTGAGGCAAAATTATTTGGATTCCTTTTACTAGTCAGACAATGCATAGGATAAATGGGAAATGTAGACATATATGCATGTAATTGTAGAAACATACATCATTCTAAAAATGCCTGAAAACTGATTACAGTCAACATTTAGAAGATCTGCATGATTCTGTGTCATGTAATAATCTATTACTATAATTTTAACCAATTAAAAGCATTGGTTATTAGGATTGTGTGTGTGTGTTTTAATACCCTGGTGAATATTGTGCTAGAAAAGTGCTCTCGTTCTCTCTAAGCATGATCTATACTCTCTTTGGCTCACTTACATAAGGTATATTTTATTCATTAACTATGAAGACTCTTTGAAGTCTTGGCTAGCATTCCTGTGAAGATTTTCCTATTTTAATTGGATTTTTCTGTATTTGAAAAGATAAATATATCCTTGGTTTAGATAATACAGATAATTTTCCAGGTTGCTTCTAAAATATCATCTAATTTTTATTTCCCTGGAGATCTTTCTACAGCCAATGGCAACATTCTTGCTGACATACTTATATCGTCTATCTCTGTCCCAAAGGTGATGAGGAGATCTGACAGATAGAGACACATCAGCAGCCATGCCAACTGGCTGCCAACTTGGACATATGTACAGAGCAGAGAGAGTGCTAAAGTTCCTTATGCAGAGAGCCAACAGCCCACTGACATTCACCAGTGACTGAAGAACGTGTCAATATCGCTACAGCATAGTCAAGTTTGGAGTGAGCCATGTTAAAGGTTCTGGAAAGGAGAAGATGGCCACCTGGGTAGGGCACCACTCTGCTATGTATATGTGCCTCATTTGGCATCCACTTTGCATGTCTGCTGCTGGGCCTCCATCTGTCGAATCTCAATGCAATGTCAGAAATAAAAACTGAAGACTCCATGGTTTCAAAATGCATTTTTCTGCTGGCTGCCTGATGGCTGTCAGGGGACATAAAATTTAGAAAGCCATCCTTGCTAAATGACCCTCTTACATAATATGTATGTTTTAATTTAACTCAGTTTCCATTTAATCTAATCAATATATAACATCAAAAAGAGCTTTGAAAATTTAAAGATACAAGTAACAGAACATAGTCCATCATCTTATTGCATAAAATGCATAAAATCAGAATCAGATTGCATATAACTTTGAGTTAAATTTTGAAATATTTCCCTTTTACCAATTAAATGTGTACATTGAAAATATAGTATCAACTGGAATGTAATTTAACTTGTAATAAATTTAAATGTAGCTTAATCACAATACCTAACATTTTTCATAATAAATATAAGATCTTGAAAATACTTCCTAAATGTATTTAATTAAAACTTGTAAATTCATCTACAGTATCAGTACCACTTAACCTTTCTTGACTATATTTAGCCATATTTTTCACTGAAAGAACTCGTTAACTAAAAATCCATCAATAATTCCATAAATTTTATTTTTTCTTGTTTATTCTTATAATTTAAAGTATTTTTTACTTTTCTTTCCTATATAATTATAAAAATTTACCTTCAGTTTAGCTGTACTGCAGAATTTTTTTTAATGTATCCTTTTTGTGTATAAAAAAAGATAATGACTGGTGCAGCCATTGTGGAAAACAGTATGGAATTTCCTCAGAAAACTAAAAATAGAATTGCCTTTCGACCCAGCAATTCCACTACTGGGATTATACCCTAAGAGCCCTGAAACACCAATTCAAAGGAACCTATGCACTCCAATGTTCATAGCAGCACAATTCACAATAGCCAAGTGCTGGAAACAACCTAAGTGCCCATCAGCAAATGAGTGGATCAAGAAACTATGGTACATTTACACAATGGAATTCTACACAGCAGAGAGGAAGAAGGAGCTTATACCCTTTGCAACAGCATGGATGGAACTGGAGAGCATTATGCTAAGTGAAGTAGGCCAGGCGGTGAGGGACAAATACCATATGATCTCACCTTTAATTGGAACATAATCAACAAAAGAAAAAAGCAAGAAAAACATAACCAGAGACATTGAATTAACAACAATCTGACAGTGGCCAGAGGGGAGGGGGGAGGGGACAATGGGGAGAAGGGTTTTCAGGAACCACAATAGAGGACGCATGGACAGAACCAAGGGGGAGGAGGGAGGTGGGGTTGGAGGGGGTGGGAGGAGGGGAGGGGAGAGGATGCAGACAACTGTAATTGAAAGACAATAAAGTCATTATTAAAAAAAGAGAGATGACAATGAATTAAATCACAGTTTGAGAAAACTAAAAAAACAAAGGGCCTTTTGGAGAATGGCAGTGGGTATCCCAGGCTTGCACTAGTTAACCTTCTTAGGTAAATATAACTTCACATCTGTATCTTCAGAATTTGATTACTAGATTTGCAGGGTCTGTAATATTATGGTGTTTAGGTATTGTGGTCACCTTACCCTAGGATGACCCCTAATGAACCCATCCTTGTGCAGTTATCTCCCCTTGAGTGTGGGGTCAAAACTGTAAAATTATCTGGTACTATATGGCAAACATAATGGAATATTAATCCATTATTACCTTATATTATATAAGACTCTGACTCACTAGAATGGCCTGAGGTTCTCCTGCTAGCCTTAAAAAACATAGTTCTCAAGGTGTTGATGGCTGGGGGCAGGGATACAGGGAATTAAATGGTAATGAGAAAAAATAATAAAGATTATATATTTAAAAAAATAGTCCTGTTTTGAACTGACTATGGAGGAAAGTGCCCAGCAAGGCATAGCAGATAGCTTGTAGGGACTGAGAACAGCCCCCAGCCAATAGCTAGCAAAAAAAAAAAAGGGCAGGACTTCAGTTATATAAGAACAAAGAAACAAATTCTGCCAATAACTTCATTGAACTTAGCAATATATCGTCCCTAGTCAAGCCTTCAGATAATAACGTAGCCTGGCTGACACTGTGGCTGCAGCCTTATGAGAACCTGAGCAGAGGCTCCAGCTCCCCGGCACCTGGACCCTTGGCTCACAGAAACTGTCAGATGATACATGGGTGTGGTTTTAATCCATTAAGCTGTGGTAATTTATTTCACAGCACAGAAGCCTAATACAGGTTTCTACACAATTCCCCAGAACTCATATTAATAAATAATCTGGTGTTGCATTGGTTGGCTGGTGCTACCATAACAAAGTACAACAAACTGGGTGACTTAAACAATGAATTGTGTTGTCTCACAGTTTCGAAGCTAGAAGTCTGAGTTTAGGGTGTCTGCAGAGTTCATTCTTTTGAGGACTGTGAGCGAGAATCTGTTCCTTGCATCTTGCCTAGCTTCTGGTGGTTCGTTGGTAATCTTTGGCATTCTTTGGTTTCCAGAAGCATCATATCATATTTTCCCTGTGTGCATGTCTGACTCCACATTTCCCCTTTTGGTTGATACAATGACACCAGTCATTTTGGATTAGGGGGCCGCTATAGTAAAATCACATTTTAACTAAGTCATATAAATACATCTGTAATAATCATATCTCTAAATAAGGTCACAGAAAGCACTGGGATTTAGGACTTCAATGTTTGAAAGGAAAACAGGGGTGGGTGGGCGGGGGGCACAATTTGACCCATACCAGTTGTTTAGCTCTTACTGTCAAAGAAAATTTTAAGAAAGAGCACTGCCATTTTAATTTAAGGTATCATTTCTTCAAAATAATGAGCTCCCCTTTTATCCCTCGCTTTGTCTGACCTGCATCCATTTCTTTTTTAAATCTATTTCTTTGAACACCTGACTTTCACACTGACAGGAACCATGAAAATATATCACATTAAAAGTTTCACTCATTAAAATACAGAACAAGTACTTGTCTTGATTTATATAATTTGGTGCCCCAAAACATTCAGACCTTGAAGAGTATTGAAAACTTTGTGAACTACTAATATTTCCTTAGTAGTAACTTATTTTCAATCATATTTTTAGGACAGAAAATATAAAATTCATTTGATATCACCTAAGTTTGAAGACATCATCATTTCCAAATGATGAAGGTTTTTAAATAGTAAAGAGAATCTTGCGGGCTGTAGAAATAGTTGTTAGTCAATTAAATATCTTCTGTCAG
>PVJI01027302.1:0-17889 GCA_004026765.1 Micronycteris hirsuta
AAAAAAAAAAATTTACTTCAAAATGAAACACAAAGAATAAAGAGAGTGGAATAATATAGGGTGAGGCAAAAGTAGGTTTACAGTTGTATCAAGTATATGAAGCAGAATTTATTCTTGTATTATTTATTTGTTATTTATTGTATACGAAAGTGGATACAACTGTAAACCTACTTTTGCCCCGCCCTCTACATGTTGTGTATTGGTGCTGTAAGAGATGCAGTGGTTTGTCAGCTGTCACTGTTATAACATAATTCGCCTGTTTTCTTGTAACAGCATATGCAGTACAGCATAGAAGGAAGAAAAATACTCATTGGAAGGGTTAAGTTAGCAATTTAGACATGACTGAAGAGAGAAGTAGGGATTTGCAGATAGATTTTAAGAAATTGCCTAGAGTACAATGCAGATAGATGGAAAATATAAAAGAGCAGTTAAGAGAGAAGGGCCTTTCCATTCTGTAGTTAACGCCATTGGTTTCTGCACGTATTCCCTTAAGCCCATTTTAATATTTAGATGAAATAGATGGCTCAGGAAATAGAAAACCTGAATAGACAAGCATTAAATAACTTGAATCTGTACAGATGGATGGTTAGACATAGGTGAGAAGACTCAATCCTGTTGTACTCTTTCCCTAGTTGAATCCTGTGACACCTTGTAAAAGGGAATATTTCTTTTTTCTCCTTTAGTCAGTAGAGTGTATGTCCCACTGAAACTATGTGGCTACGTAGACCATGCCCTTTCTGGGCACCCTCAGTTTATGACAGGTCAGAATTTTGGTTGGATTCCCTATTCCAGAGGAAGTGTTACCATTCTACTACTAAACTGAGGTTTCCTCCTGCCCTTCCCACTGTACCTCTTCTTCACCCTTTGCCCATCCTTCTCCAGGACTGATACCACCCTCATATTCTTGCCCTAGATACATCACAGACATAGTCCACAATCTGAGGCTTGTGCATTAAACACTGTGGAAGGGAACTCATTGCTTCCATGTGTGGTAGTGGGAGGTGTCTCACTTTTCTTTGAAAAGGACCCCACTCTGTGGCCTTGTGTATCCCTTCCCTAGCCGTATGATCACTGTGTCCTGCTTACTCATGGATGGTGATACGTGTTGTTAAACGTGGTCAGTGAGTGAGGCTCTTCTCTCTTCCCATTTGGAGCACTACTGGCTAATCCACCTTTATTAGTGTCAGTTGGCAGGCAGAGATGGCTTCCCTCCCTTATTTTCTCTGCCAGTTCTGGCCCTGGTTTGGTTGTACTGTATAAGCTGGCAAGTATCCCTCTGCATCATTGGACAGTACTTCTGAGATTGTATACAGCTGTTTCCAAAACCCATTTACTGGAGCACTCTAGCACCATATACAATATCTCATCAATTAGTGATAATTTCTGCCATTACTGGAATAGAGAACATTATTACCTATCTCCTGTCAGAAGGGTTCACTGTTCATTTTTTCCTCTTTACTGCTGTAAGATTCTACAGATCTTCCCACTCTGTACAATATGCCACTTTTATTTGGGAACAATGGCAGATGTTTTCAAATTATGTAAATCAAAGCTCCTCTAGATACACACACACACGTATATGTGTTTATATATACATATATGTTTGTATATATATGTGTGTGTATGTGTATAATCTCCCCAGATAACCTCCACTTTTGCTAGATATTGCATTAGCAGTTTAGGGGTGGGGGCTGTTGATTATACACTGCCAATGAATACAGAAATCATGGTTTAAGGGTTACTATTGCTGCCCTCTGATACTCAATTTAATGCTGGTAAATACATGTATGAGGTTTTTCTCAATCTGTGTAAGGATATCTTTATACAGACTCCCTACGTTTTTGGATAATAATTTACCTCGGTGATAAAACTCAGACTTACTAATGGTACATTCATCTTTCTGTTGCATGGATGGTTTCTGAAAAGGGAATGTCATATGTTTATTTTCTCTGAATCACCTTGATATAGCATTGCTACCCAAGTCATCTAAGGTGGATGTAAAGGGTTATTGTGCAAACGGTTGTTTGGATCATAAAAGGTTATTACAGGGACATTGACTTGTCCACTGTTGTTCAAAATTACTGCTTGCAGGTCTTCACTATCTCTCCCCAATGTGAGCCCATAGATTAAGTACCTGCCTCTCAAGTGTACACAGTTCCCCCTGCAATTCTCTTGCTAATATGAGATGCTAAGGCTTGTCAGGTCCTCTGTGGTCAAGTTGGAAAGGGGCTTAGTGAGAGCTATGTAGTCTGTCTGTAATATCTGCTTAATTTCTCAAATATATTTCTCTAGGGTTGGTGCAGTAATGCCTTTGAAGGAGACAAAATCTCTGTGTTTATTCCTTGTTTGAGAAATTTTGTCTGCCTTAGAGCTTTTTTAACTGAGTTGTGGTAGAACTGACATACATCTAAGTGATGGTTTTAACTCTACCTCTTCTAGACAGTAGAGCATTGTGGTAGACGTTAGTTGCTTGTCACCTCAGCTTACATTCTGCTTTCTCTTTGGTTAATAGCCTTAATTTTAGCACAGGATGATATTCCTTGAGACTCCATTAACCTGACTTTAGTGGGACTTGGGATATATATCATGGGAGGACATGACACAGGCCTTAGCCAATCAGTGCATTATATTGCTTTGGTTTAGCAATACACACTTTTCCTAAACCAGGGGTGTCCAACCTTTTGGTGTCTCTGGGCCACACTAGAAGAAGAGTTGTCTTGGGCCAGACATTAAATATACAAACACTAATGAAAACTGATGTGCAATAAAAAGGTTTTACGTACATTTACAATTTTGTGTTGGGTCACATTCATAGCCATCTCGGGCCACAACCATCAAATCGGAGTGAATCACGGAACAAAGACCCTTGTTCTCTTCTGCTGGACCAGATGTGCTGATGGTAAGAGTTTGAAGTCATTGGGGACCACAATGTGGAGACTGAGAATAGATTGAATGTAGATAAAGTGAAGCCGAGAGTTGGATCCTGGTGGTATCCATGAGCCTTGGTTGCAGCAAGTCAACCTTACCCATGGATTATTCTCTAAAATGAGCAATAAATTCTTTATTTTGCCTAAGCCAATGAGGCTAAGCCAATGAGTTTGCTTCCTTGATACAGAGTCTTAACTGATGGGAGTACCTTAAAGAATTGCTTTTCCTATTCTTTGCAAGTCCTTCCAGATAGTTATGTCTTCATTCGATGTTTGAATGTCTGTATAGACTATAAGACTTGGTTGTCATGCCAGATTTTGAAAGAAACTTAATATGGTCCCTTAAAAAATTGATTTGTGACAGACAGAGCACTCTTTCGAAAATGTACTGAAAAATCCTGGGAGATCTGTAACTCTACTGTTTTCTTTTTACACAAACTGAATTCCACTCATGGAAGGAAGCAAGAGTGGGAATACATTACTCCTGCCTCATAGCTGCTGCTTTAATCCCTTCTCCTCCTTTTATTTTGGAAGATTGGTGAAATCAAAACTGTGTATCACAGCCTTTTGGAAGCTGCCCACTAAGAGATGTGGGAAGTGGTCCCCTGAGGCCTCACAGCTTCTGATTGCATAAAACTAGCATACAGAGCATATATCCTGAGCTTGTCCAGATATTGCACCCCATTTAGTAACCAATAATATAGAGCTGATACTTTGAAGGGATTATAGTTGGTCAGTCCCATGTATGTTTTTTCCAATACCACCAAGCAGTTAATTGAATTCTGACATTATCTAGTGTCAAGTCCCACAGGTTAAGGGCTCGGTATTACAGCACTACTTCCCCCCTTCCCAATCCACTTTAGATGCCAATTGTAAGTCCAAATTGTAATCTGTGCTTCTGATTTATTGGCTAGAGAGCAGAGGTTCTCAAGACCCTTCCTTAGCTTTCATTGATTTGCTACAGTGATTCACAGAATTCAGAGGAACATTTTACATGTGAGATTATACATTTATTATAAAAGGATATAAATTGGGAACAGCAAGATGGAAGAAATGCATAGGGCAAGATATGTGGGAAGGGGCACGGAGCTTCCATATTCTCTAGGTGAGCTACTCTCTCCGAATCTCCACCTGTTCACCAACCCAGTGGAAGCTCTCTGAACCCCATCCATTTGGGTTGTTAATGGGTGCTTCATCACATACCAACAATGGATTTATTCAGCCCTTCCCTTCCTTGGTGATAGTCAGGAGTGAGACCCTTAAATCATGTTGTTGTTTCCCCTAGAGGATTTGAAAAAGTCATCTCATTAACATAACAAAAGACACATTTATTGCTGTCTTTTTGTAGGAAATTCAAAGGGTTTTAGGAGCTATGTGTCAGGAACTGTAGACAAAGACCAAATATATATAATATATTTATTATAAAATCACAATATCATAGTTGGTACCGAGTGGTGCATTGGTGTTGGTCAGGCTTGGAGGGTCTGGGCATAATGCTGAAGTAGTGAGTACTACTTCCTTCACCCTGAAATTTCTTCTAGAAATTCTAGGCTTTCCACAGTGCACCTCACCAGAGCCCCAGCCCTTTCAGATTTTGTGGGTGTGTGTGACTCAAGTTAGCAAATAGACCAACTGAAAAGTGGTTGTGGCTTATTCATCATAATTAATTTCATACGGTTCTTGTTCTTATTGAAACTTTCACTTGCCAGCCCACCAGCCTCGGGGTAGGTGGGATATTTGAAGCAGTGCTGTGGAATTGAGTCCAAGGCAGTGTGGAGTCTGAGTAGTTCCAGTTTAGGGTTCAAAGTTTATTTCTTATTATGCCCCTTTCTCAACAACTGGGAGAGTTTCTTGGGATGGGTGTAATCTGTCAGGACATACTATATTAGACAGCATGGTGATGAACGAGGGTACCATTACTAAGGAAGTGTCTGAGTCCTTCCTCCCTTCTGGAAAATGAGGCTTAGTCATTTTTCACTGCATTTATTATGGCTGTTAACACAGTATTATGCCTCTCTGAAGCCACTTCAGTCTTTTTTTTTTTTTTATGATTATTTCTTGTTTCTATTTAATGGAGGTTGTATCTTGTATTTTCTTTTGGATCTGAATTAAATCCTCTTAAAGGGCATCCCTTTCCTTTGATTAGCTGAATTACAAACTCACTGAGGGAAGGGGTTAGTTTGTGTTCATTACTTTATCATTTGCACCCTAGGACAGTACCTGGTTCATGGTGGCATCCAAGCAAATGTTTGTATGGATGATGTTCCCTTTATTTTTCAGCATTTTTAGACAACATGTCTCATATTGATTTATGATATTTATCTGTGTTTATCACCAGATATAGTATATGGGTTGGCCTTGGCTTTGCTGTTCATTCATTTATTCATTTTTTATTTATTGAGTACTGTGGTTATTTAGCTTGAATACTGCAGAAGTGCTTAATAGTTAATTTGATTACATTATTATTACATAAATATTTTTATGAAGGGGGGATATTATGCTCCTATTTTGAATAACAGGTTAGAAAAAGGTTTTAGATATATGGGAAAGATTATTATTGAAAAGAAAATTGATTGTCCACAGTAAAATAGTGTAGGATGTTGAGATACGAGTCTCCAGCCTTGATGGACCATTAAGAGGAGAATAGTCAATACTTCTCCTGAATGGTTTAGACCAGGTGTCACAAACATCAAAGCTTAGGGGTCATATAGATAGCATAATGTTCGTATCAGTTAAGTATATCACAATTAGAAATGATTGGGGCCTGAGGACAGGTTGTTTGTTATCCTCCTGCCAGAGATTCATTTGCCAGGAATTTTTTAAATGATTTCTCCTGACAAAGTTAATATTTTAAAATTTGGATATAAAATTTGGAAAAGTAGGATAAAATTTACCCATATATTACTGTCATAAATCTAATTAGATCAAACTGCCATTTCCCACTTAGCTTTAATTTTGTGGAGTTTCTGTGTTAATATTTTATTACAATAAATTTTCTAGTGGTGTGTTAACTTGAATAAGAAAGTCATTTTACCAAAATGTAACTATGAGATGGATAATTAGCTTTAAATAAGTATTATAATTTCATTCTTTATGCATTTCAGTCAAGTTTTATAAAATGTTATAGGACTAACAAAGGAAAAAAACTCTACTTCAAAAATTGATCATCATTATAATTAATTTATTCCACCCATGAGCATTTTTCATTTAAATTAACTTTAGAATGTTATCTTGGCTTATTTTTAGATGTGAGATTTTTTTATTTTTGACTCCTATTTTTAGTAATTTAAATAATTCGTTCCCATAATCTGTGCTTATAAATTTTTTTTCATTTGAAACTCTGCGGAAGTTGTACATATATATTAGTAAGGTCTGTGCTAGGCAAAAGTTTGAAGTATGACTAGAATTTCTTTGTCTTTTCCTGACTATGTCTGGTGCATGATCACCCTGGGTATTCTGCATTGTTCTGGTTAATTCATAGTCTGGTCTTGTCTGTTGAAACTTATTTATATTGTGTTCCCTTACCTTTTTACCAGGTTACTTCTCTGATGAATCAAGTCTTCGGTCAGTTATTCATTCATTCATTTACTCATTCAAGAATGTTGAGAGCCTCCCATGAGATAGGCATTGAGGATAGTAAGATCAGGTTTCTCTGTAAGCAATTTGATTTGGACAAATCAAATACAAACTGAGGAAATATAATTGATTAATTGAGAAAATATTGATTTGGCACCTACTGTTTACCAGGCATTATTATTCTCCAGTTATGGACTTGCTGCAATGAATTAAGCAAGCAGCTTCCATGCCCTTGTGAAGTTTCTATTCTTTTGGGGGAACTGACAATAAACGAATAGGTATACAACATATCATGTAGAGATAAGTATTTGAAGAAAAATAAAGCATAAGAAAAGATGGGTGAGGGCTTTGGAACAGAAATCATACCAGAAAGTTGTCTCTCATTGAGTTAAAGCAGCTGGTCTTTTGTACCCTTGTGTGAATGAGTCATTGGTGGCTCTAGTCAGCCTAGAATAATTCTCTGGGGGAGGGGGAGCAGCTCTGAGCCATTAACCCATGGGGGATGGGTGTACTGATACTTACTGTAATGGGGATCTGGGTGGGACATCATAGTGTTCGATAAAACAGGATATCTTCCTTTCCCTCTCCATAAGTTTTGTCATAATTTTTCTTGGTGCGTTTGTGGAGACTAATACCAACCTGTAACAGTACTTTTTTTTTCTTTTTTTTTTATTAATTTTTTTTGTTTAATTACAGTTATTTGCAGCCTCTCCCCTCCCCCCTCCCTTCCCCGCCCGTCCCACCCCCCCAGCCTCCCTCCTCCCCCTTAGTTCTGTCCATGTGTCCTCTACAGTGATTCCTGAACTTTTTTTTTCAAACTCACTAGATTAAGGTAAAATGAACTGAAGTATGTAATAGTGCCACAAAAAAGTATTATACATATTTTTTAAAAAAGAACCAAGTGGAATAATACTTCTAAGACTTTTCATTTGGATCATTAGATTTAGAAATTTCATAGTCTCAGTTAATGCTTTAAATAGATTTATTAAGTGTTCCCTATTTAAGAGTAGGCACTGAAGAGGAGCACAAAGAGCATGTGTCCAAATATGGCCTTGAGCATTTATTAGCTGTACATCTGGGAATGCTATTTCACTTTTCTTTACCTCAGCTTCCCCCTTTGTAAAATGAAGGAAATACCATCCACCTTAAGAGGGTTTTGATGAGGATTAAATAAGATCATGTAGAATATTATATAAATATATATACACATATATATTTACTTCTCACTTGTATCCACATAGAGAATCTCATATGTAAGAAAGTTGTTCTTCATTCTCTTCTAAGAAAATACAAATTGAAGAGTTGTTAGAGTTACTATTTAAATTTTATGGTAAGAGTAAATATTAAAAGTTCTCATCACAAGAAAAAAATTCTGTAATTACGTATGCTGACAGATATTAATTAGACTTATTATGGTGATCACTTTGCAGTATATACATATGATCATTATGTGTACACTTGAAACTAATATAATGTTGTATGTCAGTTATACCTCAATAAAAAGATAGATTTAATGTATATTTTAAAACAGGAAGTATATTTCATATATATCCTTACATATAACACATAATTTCTCAAGTCTTTCAAATAGTGAAGTAAATACAGTACTTATCAAACGTAGAATTTCTTCTTCTCAGTTTCATAAAATAAGATTAGGGGAAAAAACTAAGAATAATTCTCAAGATGAATGTCAAGGGAATATTTCATAAATGCTTGAACTGTTCTTTGTAGCATTCATTGTAATATTTATTGTCACTGAAAAAAGGGTAAGTGGTTTGATTTTTTTTGGTGTTCACCTTATTTCTTTATGTTTTATGCTATATCTTGTGATCTTGCTAAATTCACTTAATTCTAATAGTTTATAAATTCTTACAGATTTTCTAAGTAAATCACATTGTCTGTGAAAGTGGCATTTTCAAATTTCTTTCTTCCCTTTCTTTATGCTTTCTATTTCATATTCTTAACCTTTTTGTACTGTCTAAGACCTCCAGAACTGTGTTGAGTGCAAGTGGTGATAATAAGTGGTCCCATTCTTCAATCTCAGGGAATATTTGCAGTCATTTACCATTAAGTATGATGTTTGCCATAGGTTTTTTTGTTTTAAAGATACAGTTTTGTAATATTAAGGAACTTCTCTTTTATTTCTGGTTTCATACTAGTTTTTTAAAAAATCATGAATGAATGTTGAATTTTATCAGTTGCTTTTGCTTCATCTATTGATAATGATTTCT
Source organism: Micronycteris hirsuta (assembly GCA_004026765.1). Classification (NCBI taxonomy): domain Eukaryota; kingdom Metazoa; phylum Chordata; class Mammalia; order Chiroptera; family Phyllostomidae; genus Micronycteris; species Micronycteris hirsuta. The sequence continues at coordinate 8,735 of PVJI01027302.1, forward strand.
CTTGTTAATGTGGTTAAATTTTATTGATTTTAATTTATTAAATCATTTTTGCTTTTCTGGATTAAACTCCCACTTGGTCCTGATTCATATAATGGTAGATATGATTTTGCCAATATTTTACTTAGGATTTTTGCACATGTGTCAACAGAGAGGTCTGAAGTATTTCTTTCTTGTAACAATCTTGCTGTCTTTTGTTATCAAGCTTATGCCATCTTTATTTTTTTTTTTACTTTTTAAAATTGATTATGCTATTACAGTCATCTCAGTTTTTTCCCCTTTGCCTCCATCCACCCAGCAACCCCCACTCCCTCCAGCAATCACCTCTCCTTTGTTCATGTCCATGGGTCATGCATATAAGTTCTTTGGCAACTCCATTTCCTATGCTTGCCCTTAACATGCCCCTGCCTATTCTGTACCTACCAATTTGTACTTCTTAATCCCTTCACCTTTCCCCCATTTCCCTAGACCGTCCTCCCCACTAGCCAGCCACCATGCCATTGATCGCCATATCTATGATTTTGTTTCTGTCTGCTTGTTTAGTTTGTTTTTTAGATTCAGTTGTTGATAGTTATATATTTATTAACATTTTAATGTTCATATTTTTAATCTTCTTTTTCTTAAATAAGTTCCTTTAACATGTCATATAATGATGGATGGTGATGACAAACTCCTTCACCTTTACTTTGTTTGGGAAGCAATTTATCTCCTTTTGGATTCTAAATGGTAGCTTTGCTGGATAGGGTAATCTAGGTTGTAGGTCTGTACTTTTCATCACTTTGACTACTTCTTGCCAGTTCTTCAAGTCTGCAGTTTCTTTTGAGAAATCAGCTGACAGTCTTATGGGAAAACTTTGTAGGTAATTATCTGCTTTTCTCTTGCTTCTTTAAGATTTTCTCTTTGCCTTTAACCTTTGGCATTTTAATTATGATGTGTCTTGGTGTGGTCCTCTTTACATCCATCTTGTTTGTTACTCTTTGTGCTTCCTGGACTTGCATGTCTATTTCCTTCACCAAGTTGGGGAAGTTTTCTTTCATTATTTTTTCAAATAGATTTCCAATTTCTTGCTCTTTCTCTTCTCTTCCTGGCACACCTATCACCCCTGTATGCAAATGTTAGAATGTTTGAAGTTGTCCCATAGGCTCCTTACCCTGTCCTTGATTTTTTGGAATGTTTTTTCTTCTTGATGAACTGACTGGATGTCTTTTTGTTCCTTATGTTCTAAGTTATTGATTTGATTCTTGTCTTTATATACTCCACTGTTGATTCCTGTAAATTGTTATTTATTTCAGTTAGTATCCATTTCTGCCTGGCTCTTTTTTATGCTGTTGAAGTACCAACTGAGTTCCTTGAACATCCCTACAACCAGTGTTTTGAACTTCTCATCTGATAGATCGCTTATCTTCATTTTGTTTAGTTCTTTTTCTGGACTTTTGTTCTATTTTTTCATTTGGACCGTATTTCTTTGTCTTCTCATTTTGGCAGCCTCCCTGTGTTTGCTTCTATGTATTAGGTAGGGCTGCTATGACTCTCTGTCTTGGTAGTGTGGCCCAATGTAGTAGGTGTCCTATAGGGGCCAGTGGCACAGACTCCCCTTTCTCCCGAGCTGTGTACTCGAGGTGCTCCCTCCGTGTTGGTTGAGTACTCCCTCCTCTTGTTGATGACTCTTGATTGCTGTCAGCAGATCAATGGGAAGGATTTACCCAGTCCACACAGCTGATAGGACTGGCTGTAGCCCCTGGCCAGTAACCGCCTCCCTCCATGGCTTGTGGAGGTGGTGGGGTGGTGCTCCAGCGTGGTCTGTATCAGTCTACTAGGTGTGCAGGCTCTGGGGTTTCCCTGGTGGTGCAGGCTAAGGTCAGCCTCCACTTGTGTTCTGTCTGGGTGTAAGTTGTAAAGTGATCTACAGATGGATGTTGCTAGTGTTGGGCCTCAGGTCACTCAGCAATAGCGGGGACTGGGCTCAATTGTTGCTTGTTTGAATGGATTAGGAAGGTTTTAAACCTGCATGTAGCCTAACCCTTCATATGGAAAAGCCACTGTTACCAGGGTGGGAGGGTTGCTTGGGTGGGCCCCTAAGTTGGATGGGGCAGACTCTTAGGTAATCTTCTGGGTGGGGCTTACTGTGTGTGCCAGGTTAATGGAAATTTGGATGTGGTGCCACTACACTGTGGCTCTGTGAAGGGAAGGGCTCAGAAAAGGTACATTGGCTGCTGTCTGCTGTTCCTTCTGGGAGGAAGCTGTCCCCAGATCTTGCTCTGATGCCAGATACTTCCGTTCTTCCTCCTATACTACTTGTGCCCTTCAAGCGGCTGCGCCAGTGCTGGACCCCAGAGGGAGTGAGTCTGAGTAGATCTGTGTGTGGTTCAAGGCTCTTTAAGAGGAGAGGTCTGAGAATCCTGTAGTTTCTTCTGCCGACCCAACCCCCACTGGTTTATCCAGCCAAGAGTTATAGGGGACTTATCTTCCTGGCACTGGAACCCTGACCTGGGTGGTCTGGTGTCGGGGTGGGATCCCTCCCTCTGGAGATATATCTCCACTTTATATCTACCACACATGGGTTTGGGACCATCCGGTTCCACATCTCCGTCCCTCCTACCTGTCTTGATGAATGTGGTTTCTTTAATTCCTTAGTTGTCAGGCTTCCATACACCTCGATTTTCTGATTGCTCTGCATGATGGTTGTTCTATATTTTAGCTGTAATTTTGCTGTGGTTGTGTGAGGAGGTGATCCACATTTACCTACGCCTCCATCTTGACCAGAAGTTCCAAGCTTATGCTATCTTTAGAAAACACATTTGGAAATGTTCCCTATTTTTCTACTCTGTAGCGATTTGTGTAAGATTGGTATTATTTTTTCCTTAGATACTGGTAGAATGCAATGTTGAAATCATCTGGGCCAAGAGTTTCCATTGTTGGAGTGTCTTTTTACCTTACATAAGAAATTTCAAACATACAGAAAATATAACATAATTTTAGTTCGTATGTGTACTCCCACTAGTTAGAATCTACTGTTAAAATTTTGCTATAATTGCTTTATACATATCTACCTTCCCATTCCTCTATTTATCCATCATTTCATTTTATTTTCAATGCATTTCAAAGTAATTAGAGACATCAGCATGCCTTTCTTTAAATATTTATTATGAATATCATTAAGTATAGTTCAATATTTGTTTATTCTTTTGAGGTAAAATTTATATGCAATGTGATGCATAAATCTGATGTGAACATTTGCTGAGTTTTGACAAATGCATACATTTGTGCATCCCAAGCTCCCTCAAGATACAGAACATTATCCTGGAAAGTTTTCTCATGCCTTTTCTCAGTTAATCCTCGCATCTACCTTTAAGATACGAACATTCTGATTTTTTTCTGTCATAGATTACTGCATGCACTTTTATGTAACATTCCTTCACTCAGCATATTATATTTTGAGATTTATCTATATTGTTTAATATATAAATAGTTCATACCTTTTTTTTTAACTTTCTTTTTTTTTAAAGGTTTTATTTATTTTTAAAGAGAGGGGAAGGGAGGGAGACAGACAGGGAGAGAAACAGCAATGTGTGGTTGCTCCTCACATGGCCCTCACTGGGGACCTGGCCTGCAACCCAGGCATGTGCCCTGACAGGGAATTGAATCGGGACCTTTTGGTTCCCAGCCTGCGCTCAATCCACTGAGCTACACCAGCCAGGGCAGTTCATACCTTTTTATTAAGTAGTGTTCAACTGTATGAAAAAGTCCCACAGTTTGCTCATCCATTTTCCTGTTGATGGACACCTGGGCCAGTTTTTGGCTGTTTTGAATAAAGCTGCTATGAACATTGCTCTACTAGTTTTTTGTGCACATATATTTTTATTTCTTTTGGGTGAAAATATATGCGTGTGTGTGTGTACACACATGCACTTAGTTTTGTAATAAATAACTAGACTTTTCTCCAAAGCAGTTGAACCATTATACTCCTAAAACGATATATTAAGGGTTTCGGTTGCTCACCATCCTGGTGAGTATTTGATATTGTCAGTATTTGATAAAGTTAGCTTTTAAGAGCCTGGGAATATAGTGGTTGCTCATTGTAATTTTTATTTCCCCAATGACAAATAATGTTGAGCTCTTTTAATGTGTGTTGGCTATTCATAGATCTTCTTTTTAAAATTTTCTATTAAAATCTTTTACTCATTTAAAAAATGTCTATTATTAGTTGTAGGTGTTTTTATATATCTTGGATATCAGTTCTCTGTTAGATATATGTTTTGTGAGTAATTTCTCACAGTTTGTGACTTGTTTATTCATTTTCTTAATGTTATTTTTGATCAGCAGATGTTTTTTGAAAAATTTTTATGCAGTCTAAATACATCAGCTTTTTCTTTTATGGTTATTACTTTTTGTGTTCTAAGAATCCTTTGTCTACCTGTAAATAATGAAGACTTTCTGTGTTTTCCTCTAAAAGTGTTATGATTTTAATGTTTATGTGATGTTTGATGTTTGATTTATTTTGAATTAACTTTTATGAGACTGATCAAGGTTAACTTAAAAAAAAGAGTATCTATTTATCCCGTCATCATTTGCTGGAAAGACTTTCCTTTACCTCTTAATGACTTTGTTGAAAACAAATGATCTAAATGTAGTTCTATTTTTAGACTACCTAATCTCTTCCATTGATTTACATGTTGATACTTAATGCCATTACCATACTGTCACAATTACTGGAGCGTTAGAACAAGTCTTGAAATCAGGTCATATAAGTGTTCCAGCTTTTTTGTTATTTTCCAGGATTACTTTGGATGTTCCCTAGGCTCTTTGCATTACCATATGCATTTTAGAAACAGCTTCTCAGTTTCTACAAACAATACCTCCTGGAATTTGATTGAGATTGTGTTGTCTCTTTAGAACAATGTAGGGAGAATTGGCATTTTAACAATATTGAACATTCCAATCTATGAACATGGTATATCTGTACTTGTTTTAGGTCTTTAATATTTTTGTAGCAATATTTTGTAGTTTGCAGTGTTGTTTGTTGAGGATTTTTTGGTCTTATATTCACGAGGTATGCGATTATAATTTTTTTCATTTCGGGATGGTTCTTGCTCATTACATTAATTATGTACTTTATTTCTATTATTATTACATTGTAATATATAATGAAATGATTATACAACTCACCACATACTTACCAAAACTGTGACTGAAACAAGTGTGCCATATGGGAAAGAGGCACGGACAGAAGTGGTAAATAAAATAACGGGTGGGCCATGTGTGGACTGAAATAAGTGATTCTGACTTAAAGCCTGCCACCAGATGCAGCAGTATAGTTGAAGTACATCAACTCACTTGCCACTATAAAGCCTGTCATCAGATGCAGCTTACTTGTCACTTGCCATTCACTGATAGGGTTTTAATATGAGTCTGCAAGCAATTGATTTATTATGGTCTCTGCAGTCAAATCTCTCTGCTAATGATAGTCTGTATTTGCAGCTGCTTCCCAGCACTAGCATCACCGTCTCAGCTCCACCTCAGATCAGCAGGCATTAGATTCTCAACTTAGATCCCTTAGCTGCACAGTTCACAGTAGGGTTCGCACTCCTATGAGAATCTAATGCTGCTGCTGATCTGACCAGGGAGGCAGAGCTCAGGCAGTAATGCAAGCAATAGGGAGCGGCTGTGAATACAGATGAAGCTTTGCTTGCTCATCTCCTGCAGCTCAACTCCTGCTATGTGGCCTGGTTCCCAGGGGTTGGGGGGGCCCCTACTCCAACCAGCTGAGCTACATCGGCCAGGACAATATTTGGCATTCTTCACCAGAGAAATAATCTAGCCTTATAGTTTTCTTTGTGGAAAGAGTTTTGATAAATTTCTTTATTTAATAGTGTGTTCTAAATTATATTCTTAAAGAATTTGTTTCATATAAAATATAAATTTAGTGTAAAGTTGTTCATTTTATATATATTTTTTTAAAAAGCCTTTACTATCTGAAATGATGTCTCTTATGTCATTTCTGATATTGGTAATTTCTCTTTTTTCTTGATCAGCCTTGCTAAAGGTTTATCAGTTTCACTACTTTTCAGTAATTCAGTGCTGACTTTGCTGATTTTATTTATTTTCATTTGTTTTCTACTTCATTCATTTCTACTCTTTACTCTTTCCTTCTAATTCTTTGAATTTGATTGGCTGTTTGTTTTTGCACATTTTGAGATGAAGCTTAGATACTGATTTTTATCCTCTTCTAATACATGCAGTTAAGGTATGTAAGATTTGAAATATACAATTAACCAACTAAACTAAACCAACTGTTTATTTACAAGTATTGCTTTTGTTCCATCCTGTAAGTTTCCATGAGTCATATTTTCATGATCATTCATTGTAAATATTTTAAAATTTCCATTGTAGTTTATTTATTCTTTTTGACTTGTGGGTTAGTTAGAAAAACATCACTTAATTTTCAAGTTGTAGGGGATTTCCTTGATTTTTAAAAATTATTCACATCTAGCTTAATTGAATTATATATAGCCAGAGAATATACTCTCAAACACTAAACTGTTTGAAGTTTGTTGAGACTTGCTTTATGATCCAGCATATGGTCCATTTTGTTGTGTTTTATATATAGTTTATTCTATTTTTATTTGGAAGAATGTACTATAAATATTTATTGTTTAATTGGTTAGTTGTATATTTCAAATCTTACATACCCTAGTAAATTATTTCATCTGCTTGATCTTTATTGACAAAAGTTTGTTAGTATCCCATGTGATTTTGGATTTGTCTGTATTATCTGTTAGTCTTGTATATTTTTGCTTTATATGTTTTTAAGCTTTGTCATTGCTTCCATTTACATTTAGAATTATGATATCTTGTAGGTAGGACTTTTAATTATGAAGTATCTTTCTTTATCTTTAGTAATGCATATTGTATTAAGAGTACTTTGATATTAGCACATCTATGCCAGCTTCCTGTAATTGGTTTTTGGGTGGTACGTCTTTCCTGATCATTTTAATATATTCAATGTCCATAAATAGTCTTTTAGTGGAGTGAATATTTAACATAGTAAAAGATATAATTTGAGTTTTATATTTTATCTACATGTACTATACTTTTTCTCTCAATTCTTACCTTCTTTACTTCAATCAAATATTTTAATTATTCTTTTTGTTACTTCTGTTAGCTTTTAATGACTACCCTAGAAATTACTACATGAATGTTGAATTACTGCAGTCTAATGTAATTTATTACTTCTTTCATTTCCTGCACAGTGCAGATATCTTAGAAACTTTAACTCAATTTACCCCACTCCTGACTTTTTTGTTATTGTTGCCATACATTTTAAATCTATATATATTTTAAACTTAAGCTAGTAACATTATTTTTACAGTCACTGTTTATTCATATTTGCCAAAGTATTTACCTTTTCATGGCTCTTTCTTTTTGCATTTTTTCTTTTCTAGTATCATTTTCCTTCTGTTAGAAGAACTCCCTTTTCATATTTCTTTTACTGATAAACTCTTTGTATTTTTTTTTTCGGAAATCACCTTTATTTCATTGTCAATTCCAAATGTATTTTTAACTGTGAATCAGTTCTTGATTGACATCTATTTCTTTCAGAATTTGTAAGAAGTCATTCCATTGTCTTTTGTCATTCATCATCTCTGTTAAAAGTTATCTTTCAGTATACTGACTATTGCTTTTTAAATGTGTTTATTTTTTTCCTTTAGCTGTTTAAGTGTGGCTGTCTATCTCTCATTAATTTAAAAAAAGTTTGGTTGTTACCACTTCAAATGTTTCTTATTTTCTCTCTTCTTCTGGGATTTCATTGATAATGTACATTAGAACCTTTCAATGGATTCCACATGCCTCTTATACTCATTTCTATATTTTCAACCTTTATCTCTGTGCTGTGGTTTGGACATTTTCTGTTAACCTTTGTTCTCATACATTGGTTCTGTTCAATTTGCTTAAGGCACCAAGTACTGACAACACTTTTGGGTAATTTTGCTACAAAGAGCAATGGTATAGGTGCAGTAATAAAGAGAGGGGCTTGCTTGCTTGTTTTTGATTAGGACACATTAGCATGTTTATGTTATGACTAGAACAATTCAGTAGAGAGAGAAAAACTAAATCTGTGTGAGAAAGAAAAGATAATTGTTGGATAAAAGTCCTTGAGAATATGAGAGCACATAATCCAAAGCACAATTAGTTGAATTTTTCTTTGATAGGAATGGGTCATAAAGAGGAAAGGCGTTAATTCATATATGTCAGTAGTCTTGTGAGGTGGAATTTTGGCTTGATCAATGAAAAATATGCAGCGGCTGTAAGTTTCTAGACTCTTAAACTTTGGCCATATGTGTTGGGCGTATGGGAAAATTACCCAAGAAATAGAGTCAAATGAAAAAGTAGACTGTGTTTGTAGAGTCAGAATTAGGTAGAACTAATTCTTTTTTCTGTTTCTGTGTACCCTCAGTGATAGGTACCTTTTTCTCTTAAGGTACTCAAAGTATTATACTTTTAAGGAAATATTTAAATGTTTAATAACATTAATTAAATGTTTTTGTCATAGTTGAAATTTCTGTACTATATTTTTAAACATAGTTAATTCCTTATAGTGCATTTAAAATTAATTCTGAATTTCTAACATGATTTCCCACATTTTCTTTTGCAGTTTTGTGAGTACCGGAATAGCACAACCATGTTTCGGAATAGTCTCAAGATGCTTCTTACTGGAGGGAAATCAAGTCGTAAAAACAGATCAAGTGGTAAGTGACTGTGCTACATTTATTCGGTGTGATATTTTAGAAAAGGAAGTTCTTTTAGGGATCTGAATTAATGCTACAATATTTCTTTTTAAATGGCTTACTTAATTTAGAAAAAAGAAAGTTTACATTTTTATAGGCTATCATACTCTTTATTAAGAAGTAGGAACACTTGAATGCTCATCCAGAACAGTCAGGTAAAGGAAAAGTATGTGAAGAAAAACATTTATTTCTAATATGTGTCGTGGGGGTAATCATACCTGCCGATACCCGTGGGTGACCGTGACCCAATGCGTGTATGAATCTCATACCGAGACACGCGGGGAAAGAGAGACCGGGGCCACGTGACTGATTCCTCCCATCTCAGGAAAAGCCCCATGGCTTGCCCAACTGGGTTTTTTTTTTTTTTTTTTT
>PVJI01027303.1:0-17749 GCA_004026765.1 Micronycteris hirsuta
CCAGGGTCTGGAGGTGGGAAGGAAATACACCGCAAAGAGCCATGAGGAAACTTTTTGAGGCAATGGAAATGTTCTGTACCATAATGATCATCATGGTTACATGACTGTATACAGTTTTAAAATTCATCAAACTGTACACTAAATATTGATCAGTTTTATTGCATTTAAATTATAATTCAATCATATATGTAACTGAAGTTCACTTTAACTGTATTTGTAATTAATATATAATTTATGTAAACACATATAATTTATATTTATACAGCTGGTAGCAGCATGCAGGGTGGATAGGATTGGAAACAAGACTAAAGGTAGAGAAATCATTTATTAGTCCATTGTAGAAGTCAAGGTAATGCTGGTAATCATGAAGAAAAGCAATTGTAGAGGGAATGAGAGTGAAGAACACAGAACAGATGCTGAAGATGTTGAACATGAAATAAATGTTAGAGATCTCTCAGAATTAGGACCATTACACAAAATTTACTAGCCCCCTTCCTTCCTCTGTTCTCCTTCCTGTGTAAGTAAGAAATCCCTCACCTTTGTCTCAGTCACATTTGATCACAGGTGATGGTATTAGTTGCAAGGAATGGAAAAGGAAGAAGGAACTTGGGTGTCCACAAGCCTAGCATAGCCATTCTCAGTTAAAGGTAGTGGGAGATTAAGGTCTGGTAAAATCATCCATCTGCTTTTTTCACTTTATGTTCACTTCCCTGATTTCCTACTCCAGGAAATTCTGACACAGTTTATGTGGAGAGAGGTTGGTTGGAAAACACCACACATCTTTCTGATCCAATCTCACCTCTTAACAAGCCCAAGTTAACTCTGCAAAACGTGAGTTGAGAACGGTTGGTTTCAAATCTGATAAGAAATGCCCAGGGGAGATAGATAGTAAGACCAGTTTTTAGATATGCCGAGTTTGCAGAGGTTCCAGAAAATTCAAGTTATCTGGCAGAAAATTGAAAATGACAAATATGGTGATTAGGAAATTGGCCATGGCTTATGACATTAAACTGTGAATCTTTAGTATAGGATGATACTTTAAGCTAGAAATTGAGATTATTAAGAAGAGAAGAATAGAGTTGAGGATTGACTCTGATAAATTATTTACAATCAAAGGGCAAAGAAAAAAGAAGAGTCAGCAAAGGAAATTGAATGATAGTGGTAAGAGAAGTAAGGAAGACCCAGAAAAGTGTGATAGCATATTTAGTCAATGACTAGAGCTAAAACATAAGCCTAAAAGGATTAGTCATTTATATTTACATAAATTACCTAAAAAGAATTCCTGTAACCACACCACTTCTGTATTACAAATTAAGGTGAAAGACATTTGGAGGTTTTTAAGGACCACATATATAATTTGGATAGAGTGACATGCAATGGAGAAGAATTATGGTATTTTAAAAAGAGATTTAAACTGAGATATTTATGCACTCAGTCTCATATGTGTAATTCATTTGCCAGAACATGACTGATCACTTTGCTTTCAAAGTGAGAAAGAGTAAAATCCTGTCAGCTACATTTTCAGATGTCTCCATTTGAACTTCATTATAATTGTAAAATGCTGTTATGTCATTTTTAAATGAGTTTATAAAGGATTACTTTGACATAAGTATATAATGGCTTCTATCAATCATCTATTTTACAATTGTTCAATCCCAAACTTAACTTGCAATACATTCAGTAGTCTATGTAGCTAAGTTCATTTAAATAAACGGCATGCTATCAAAAGTAAGAAACTCTAGAAATCTTTTAAATTGTGCATATGTATATATATATATATATATTTCAAATGTTTCCATTATAATTCTTAGTCAAACAAATCTGCCTGAATGATGTAGGAAGCAATACTGAAAGCAATAATAATTCAATTCTGTCCATGAAATGTTTATTTAAAATCTATACAATGCCAGGAACCATACTTGGCAAATAAATTAATAAATAATAACAGCCTTTTTCTTCAAGTAGCTTACAAACTAGTTAGGGAAACAACTCCTCACCAACTTCATCATATCTATCTTCACACTTACTTATTTTTTGTAAATTTGAAATAGTAAATTTGCAATTTTAAATTTTTTGGTCACCCTGATTTAAGTTGGAAAACATTGAAAAAAACAAAATAAATGTATCAGTAAAATGAACAAAAGTAAATAAGTATAGAGGAAGTATAGATAAATAAACTTTTAAATACTGTTTTTTATACATTGATATCATTTATACTTCCCAATTGAATAAAGCTTAAGCATTACTAAGACTTTTTGAGTAGCCACTTTTTCCTGAAATATTTTTCCATACCAGTTTGTAGCAGTTATGTTATGTGGTGGTATTAATATCTTAGTGGGGAAAAAATAAATAATAAAATAAAATAATACAATGTGTATTAATGGCTTGACACACTAAAGTTTGTTTCTTGCTAATATTTTAAGTGCAACATGGGTTATCAGAGTCCTGTGATTATTGTTACTCAAAAACCCAAGCTAATGTTGCCTCCTTTTTCATTTTTACTTTTTCAGTTTCACTGAAGTATAATTGACATATAAAATTGTAAGATATATTTAAACTGGACATCATGGACATCTGATATACGTATACATTGTGAGAGTATTCTCATCATCTAATTAACATACCCATCTCAAATATTTATCTTTTCTTTTTTTCTGGAGGAAGAGGCGAAGATATTTAAGTACTACTCTCTTAGTATATTTCAATTTTATCATACAGGTTATCAACTACAGTCCTGCTTATGCATTAGACGCTCAGACCTTTTCCACCTTGGCTGAAACTTTGTACCCTTTTATCAACCTCTTTCACTTCTGTGCCCCCTCCACATTCCCCCACCCCTATTCCCTGGCAACCATTTTTCTACTCTCTGTTTTTAAGAATTTGTTTGTTTTGTTTTGTTTTAGATTCCACATTTAAGTGATACCAGGCATGGAAGCCTTTTTTTCTTTTTCTTTTTCTTTGTTCTATTTTTTTGATACATGCATCTACTGTTGACCAAATGGGGAGAAAAGAGAATGTAGTAAGTTAAACACTAACTCTTAAAGCCTTTGCCGTTGACATTTCTATACCCCATCTTGTCACATGCCAATCAAAGGAAATGAGGGATTTCGATCATATCAAGCTCCTGAATGACTGGAGAATCAGAAGCTATGTGAAGAGCCCTAATGGCTTCTGAATCCTGGCTTTTCTCTTCTTCAGAAATAACTGTCACTTATGTGTTAGATCACCCCAATTATTTTATCTGAAATCCCTCCTAGATAGCTTTTGCATTTTCATTTGCATATACTTTATCTAACGTATTCTGCATGTTTCTTACTTTTTGAATTGCATTTACTCCATAATTTGGGTTGTTCTAGAACATTTATCTTCATTATGAGATTTTTATTTGTCTTCATTTAATTTCTGAGTTTTGTAAGAATGTTTTTCATTCTTTTCCATTGTCTTTTGATCACTTTTTGTTACTTATATTACTATTTTTGAACTTTTTTCATTTCTTTACGATAAATATCTCACCTATAAGTGGAACCTAACCAACAAAACAGACAAATGAGCAAAATAGAACTTGGAAATAAAGAAGAAACTGACAGTGACCAGAGGGTAAGGGTGAGGGCATTAACATGAAATAAGGGGAAAGGGCAAGCAAAGGAACATGAAGAGAGGACTGATAGACATGGAAAATGGGGGAGGCTTGACTGTGGGGTCGGGGGGAGATAGGTTAGAGGGAGAGGGGAAAAGGCGGGACGGATAAATCATTCTCTGTAGTGCTATGTACAACTATGTGATTTAATGATGTGTGTTTTTTAGCTTCCTTTTCCTTGTTCCTTTTCTCTTTCTTGCTTGTTGTCAGTCTATTTTTTTCTCTATCTTTATTTTTTTTTCTGTTATAGGCCCAATGATAATGTCTTTTCTGAATATTACTGAGATTTGAATGATAATAGGATCTGCTGATGAATATTTTGGGGGTTTATTTCAAACATTGCTCTCATCAAGTTACTTCCTTTCCCTGGGACCAAATGTCTCCTTAGATTGCTAAGTAGCAACCTGGCCTTAATAATCTTTTTTTAAGTTCTTCAACCCTCCTTTCCACTGGTCTCTCTTCTTTGGCAGAGAAGTTAGGTCATGGACAATAGACATGACAGAAACACCACCATGATTTGTCCTTAAAAGTCCCTCATTTCACAATTCTGGACTGTCAAAGTCAGTCTAACAGGGTGTCCTAACAGACTTTTCCATTGATCTGTGTGTCTGTTCTTATGCCAGTACCAGGCTGTTTTGATTACAGTGTCCCTATAATACAGTTTGACATCAGGTACGGTATTCCCTCCTACTTTGTTCTTTCTCAAAATTGCTGGGGCTATTCAGGGTTGTTTATGGTTCCATATAAATTTTAGAAATGTTTGTTCTATATCTGTGCAATACATCATTGGTATTTTAATAGGGATTGCTTTGAATCTATAGATTGCTTTGGGTAGTATGGACATTTTGATGAATATCCATGAACATGGTACATGCTTCCCTTTGTTTGTGTCTTCCTTCATTTCTTTCTTCAGTGTTGTGTAGTTTCTGAGTACAGGTCCTTTACCTCCTTGGTGAGGTTTATTCCTAGGTACTTTATTTTTTTTGTTGTTGTTGTTGCTATACATCCCAAAGAAGCAAAATACACATTCTTTTTAAATGCACAGGAAACATTTTCAAAGATGGACTACATAATAGGACACAAAACAAGCCTCAACAAATTCAAGAAAATTGAAATAATAGCACGCATTTTCTCAGGCAACAAGGGCCTGAAACTAGAAACCTACCTCAAGGAAAAAACTCAAAAACATTAAACTTCATAGAGATTGAATAGTATGCTGTTAAACAATGAAAGGGTTAAGAATGAAATCAAGAAGAAATCAAAAAGTCTCTGGAAACAAATGAAAATAAACTCACAACAGTCCAAAACTTATGGGACACAGTGAAGGCAGTCCTGAGGGGGAAGTTCATAGCAATACAGACCTACCTAAAAAAGATCTAAACATTTCAAATAAACGACCTAATCCTACATCTACAAGAACTAGAGGAACAACAACAAAGCCCAGAGCAAGTAGAAGGAAGGAAATAGCCAAGATCACAGCAGAATTAAATGACATAGAGACTAAAGGAACAATTCTAAGGATCAATAAATCCTGGAACTGGTTTTTGAAAAGATAAACAAAGTCGACAAGACTTTAAGTACACTCATCAAGAAAAAAAGAGAGAGGACCCAAATAAACACAATCAGAAACGAAAGAGGAGAGGTTACAACTGATTCCACAGAAATACAAAGGATTGTAAGAAATTACTATGAAGAACTATATGCCAAAAAATTTGAAAACCTAGGTGAAATGGACACATTTCTAGAAAAATACAAACTTCCAAAACTGAATGAAGAAGCAGCAGAAAGACTGGGCAGCTGATGAAATTGAAGCAGTAATCAAAAAACTGCCAACACACAAAAGCCCTGGACCAAATGTTTTCACAAAAGAATTCTACAAAGCATTTAAGGAAGAGCTAACCCCTATCCTTCACAGACTATTCCAAAAAATCCAAAATGATGGAAGACTCCCAAACTCTTTTTATGAAGCCAGCATCATCCTAATCCCAAAACCAGATAAAGGCATAACAAAGAAAGAAAACTTCAAGCCAATATCGCTGATGAACATAGACACTAAAATCCTCAACAAAATATTGTCAAACCACATCCAGCAATACATTAAAAAGATCATACCCCACGATCAAGTGGGATTCATCCCAAGGATGCAAGGATGGTACAGTATTTGCAAATCAATAAACATAATACATCACATAAACCAAAGAAAGACAAAAATCACATGATCATATCAAAAATGCAGAAAAAGCATTTTATAAGGTACAGCACCCATTTATGATATAAATACTCAGCAAAGTGGGAATGGAGGGAGCATTCCTCAACTTAATAAAGGCCATATATGAGAGACCTACAGCCAACATCATACTCAATGTGCAAAAACTAAAAGCTTTCCCACTAAGATCAGGAACAAGACAAGGATGCCCGCTTTCACCATTCCTATTCAGCATAGTATTGGAAGTCTTAGCCACAGAAATCATACCAGAAAAAGAAATAAAAGGCATCCAAATTGGAAAAGAGGAAACAAATCTGTCACTTTTTGTAGATGACATGATAGTATACATAGAATATCTTATAGACCCCACTAAAAAACTACTCGACTAATAAGTGAATGTGGCAAAACAGCAAGATACAAAGTCAATATTCAGAAATCGAAGGCATTTCTGTATATCAACACTAAAATATCAGAAACGGAAATCAGAAAAAAAATCCCAGTTTCTTTGCTTCATAATTTTCTTTTTTACTTGTCATTCTTTTTTTGTTATTTTTTATGAGGTTTCAGGTAGAAGAGTAGACTAAAAAGCCTTTAATCCATTGTTCCAACTACATAATTTAATTATTTAAAAAAGTCTATATGCTGTCTTTCCACTGAACAGTGATGTCTCAAATGAGACAGAGTTATTCCTCATTTTTTAAAAATCTCCAGCACCATGTACTGGGAATGTACTTGGAAATGTACTGGGCCCTCAGCAAATGTTTTTGAATTGAGGTGAAATGGGTTGAATTTTTATATATTTTATTGTCTACTTTTGGTCACAAAGGGGAACCAAGAAAACATGGGTATTCAATGTATCTCAAGTCATCATCACTACTAGAAAACCATATCAAAACACTGTGTGTTGTTTTTGGAATATAATCATCTTATTTCTTATGCAGAATGCCAGAAGGTTTATGTCGCAATTCAATGTTCAATGCTTATAATAATTGCTTCACTTCTGCTAGGCAACTAGAAAACAGAAGCGTTCAGAGGTGCATTATTCACCCCAATGATAAGGGGCGTAGCCTATTACTTCAAGTCAATAGCTACAGGAATTCTATTCAGCATATATATCTATAGCATGATCTTCAGCATATCTCAGGATAGTTAACCCACTTAGCTTTCCAGGTGGTTCAGATACTCAGATAGCTAAACATGGAAGAGGTTGCAGGGTGCTTCTTTTGTCTGGTGTATTAGTCAACGTTCTCTAGAGAAATAGAACCAATAGGATGTTTGTGTACCTAGATAGAGATACATAGTTGTTTGTTTGTTTGTTTGTTTGTTTGTTTAAATAATTGGATCATGTGATTGTGGGGGTTGGCAAGTCTGGAATCGACAGATAGGCCAGGAGGCTAGAGACCAAGGGAAGTGTTGATGTCTTGAGTCCAAAGGCAGCTCAGAAACAAAATTCTCTTTTCCTTGGGTGACTTCAGTCTTTTCTCTCAATACTTTTAACTGATTAAATGAGACCTGTTCATACAATGGAGGGTAACTTGCTTTAGTCAAAATCTATTATTTAACCCAGCTGGTGTAGCTCAGTGGATTGAGCGCAGGCTGGGAACCAGAGGGTCCCGATTCGATTCCCAGTCGGGGCACATGCCTGGGTTGCAGGCCAGGTCCCCAGTGAGGGCCATGTGAGAGGCAACCATACATTGCTCTTTCTCCCTCCCTTCTCCTCTCTCTGAAAATAAATAAATAAAATCTTTTAAAAAAAATCTATTATTTAAATATTAATCACATCTAAACATTATTTTTTTAATATTACTTTATTGTTCAATTACAGTTGTCCGTATCCTCTCCCCTCCCCTCCCCCCACCCCATCTAAACCCACCTTCCTCCCCTGCCTCTAAGATTATTTATTTATTTATTTTTAGAGAGAGGGGAAGGGAGGGAGAAAGAAAGGGAGAGAAACATCCATGTGTGAGAGAAACATCAATCCATTGTCTCTCACACCTCCAATAAAGGACCTGGCCCAAATCCTAGGCATGTGCTCTGACTGGAATGGAACAGGTGACCTTTCAGTTTGTAGGACGATGCCCAACCCACTGAGCCACATCAGTCAGGGCTATAAGAAGTATCTTCAAACAGCATCTAGACTGTTGTTTGATAAAAAACGTATTACCATACCCTAGCCAAGCTGACACTTAAAATTAACCACTACACATGGCATGGTTAGGAGAATTACAGATTAGCATCAATAGACCAGGCTTTTAATTCAAGTGTTATTGTGCCACATTAAGTGACCATGAGGCTGCTGTGCCATTTTATACCACACAAAGTATCCCCATGAGAATTATGCAGAAGTCAAGTCTCAAGCAGTAGTCTTTGTTGTGGTATCCAGATTTATTCTGCTTAATAAATACATTATTGTAAAAAGTTCTTTTTTTATTGTTGTTCAACTGCAGTTGTCCCCATTTTCCTCCCCCCACCTTCCCCCACCCTACCCACCTCCACTTCCCACAGTCAAACTTAACCCCTCATGGAGGTCCTTTATACATGTTCCTTGATGACCTCAATTATCCTCCTCCCCCTCCCCTCTGGTCACTGTCAGTTTGTTCTTTATTTCAATGTCTCTGGTTCTATTTTGCTCATTTGTTTGTTTTGCTGATTAGGTTCCACTTATAGGTGAGATCATATGGTATTTGTCTTTCCCCTCCAAGTTCTTGATAGTTTAAGGCATCCAGAAAGTAGCACATTTACAGAATATGGTGACATCATTATGGAAGCTGTGCCTTCAACATTTCCACTCTCCCACTTCACATGATGGATAATTTGGAACTCTTTTGTATGCTTTGGTTAAAATTTGAGATTTATAATATTTTACGATCAACCTGCAAAACAAGCCCCAATTTCACATGAGCTGAATGAGGACTAAAAATCAAGCAACAAATATTAGGATTATCCTTCCATTACACCCTCTTTGAAAAATGACCCCTTGCTGCCATATGAAGGATTCTTTAAGCTTTAATACTGAACAGAGATTTTAAAGGATTAATATGAACCACCTTCCACTAAACACACAGAATGCATTTTAACATTTAGTATTTCATCTTTACTTGAGTCCTTTTAAATTGTAATGTTCTTGTCATATAGAAAGACTGGCTGATATTGTCCACTAGTATTCCTGCTGTTATTCACAGACCCCCACTGATCTTTTTTCAGCAAGTTTTTCAGATCCTTGGTTTTGGCTGCTGTTTTGTGTCTTTCTGGCATTAGTCAGTCAGATTTATGGCCCTCTATGCAGGGGCTCCTACCATGTGTGCCATTATTCTAATGCTTCTCCCTTTAGTAATCTGTGTTTATAACTTAGCCATTTAGTTGCTTTGCCCAAATTCCTAGGACTTACACCTTGCTGGAATAGCACTTGTTATTCCCAAGGTACTTTGTAAAACACTTGACTCTATTTTCATGTGTAACTATTTTTGGAGCCAACAGTGGAATTGAACAGACCTGCTCTTCAATTGTTTATTTTTGCCAAGACATTTATTTGGAAGATGTTAGTTCTCTTTGGGCTTCCACAGATGCCCCATTTGTTCATTCAACATCTTTTAGAGCACCAAATATGGACATGACCAGCTTGCTCACAGGTAAAATAAAGGTCAACACTTTCTTATCATGTAAATAGCTGCAATGTTCATCTGTTAATTTATGAACTTGTACTTTTATTTTTTCCAGTTATGTGGAATATTACCCTTGTTCTTCAACAAAAATGTGTTTCTCATTATAACTGCAAACTGGTTCACAATAATAGACACAGGCAAATATTAAAAGATCTTATAACCTTTTTAAAGTAACGTGATAATGAGTGATGATGATGCTATGCCATGGAATAGTTGGAAGACGATGTGAGTGATATATCAAGATTTGATGGGCATTTAAAACTGACTCGCTCCAGTATATTTCCCCACTGACCTGTTCAGTGCCTAAAATGTCTACATTCATATAATATTTTGGATGAGTTGACATCTTGAATCTACCCATTTAGAAACTAGAATGGAATATTATCATCTATGTATAAGTTAATTTTATTCTATGACTTCATGAAACGTTTCATGATTTCTATAGGTAGAGTATCATTCATGTCTTAGAACTATGTGAGTTGCCTACTTCCATCATTTTATGAAACAATTCACATTTTTGTATTTATCTGTATATGCCAGTCTTATTTAATTTGTAAAGTCCTTGAGAGTGAGGTATGTGTCTGAAGTTTAATTTCATCTGACAGAGCAATTAGAAGAAAGTTGCATATTTATGGATGCTCAAAAAACTGTTGACTAATTGAAAAACAGTAAATGACTGAATTAAACTTGACTAGCTTTTCAATTGAGCTAGGGAAGGTATACAAGATAATCATAATATGATGGTGAAGATGTAAGTTGATGTTATAAAGGCTAGTTTCCAAGCAAAATGATAAAAATAACTGCTTCAGGTTTAACTTCCTGAAGTTAACAACCCTGAAGGATGGTAAAATGAGCATCTTGGTAAATCTCCTCCATAAGAAAAAAGAAAATACTAGCAAAAGTTATCAAAATCAACCATTTCAAAACCAAGGGCATACTACAAAGCAGAAAATATTTAAGATAAGATAATTAACTTTGGTGACGACAGTGGGTTCTGTGGCATTTTATTTTGAAGATTCTTCAAAAGAAAGGAGACCGCATATTTGGCCCCCTTCTATGACATGGTAGCTGTAACAGCTACCAGTCTCACAGCCACTGGATGGGGCTAATCTGTTTCATAGCTTCGCATGAGCCCCACTTACAGAGTGTTGTCACCGTTGGAACTGACTAGGAGCTCTCTGGAAGTGTCTCATTCCCAGGTCATTGTTGCTATTTAGCCTGACTTGTATTTCAGCTTGGTGGAAAAGCCTTGTTTTCAGGTCATTGTTAAAGATAAGTGCAATTAGCTGCAATAGTTAATATTATCACTGCCTCAGGGTGTGCTACCTGTTGGGACAAATAAGAGGCTGGTCAAAAATTTTAAGAGGAAGATCTAGGGAATGATGCAACCATAAGGGTTTTGAAAATACTTAACATATTCCTGGGAACTAGAAGTCCATATACATGTGCAGGTTGTGCGCATGCCCAAGAAAACTGGAGGAATACTCAATTACTTATTACTGTTTGGTTGGCTTTGTGGCCCTGCAAGCAGGTATAAAAGCTGATGCAAACAGGTAAATTTCCTGAACTTTGAGGGTGTGCCTCAATGTGTATACAGATTTCCCTTTGAAAGAGTAGAAGCCTTATTGGCTCAAGAAAATCTTCTGACCAAACAATGACTGACCTGTAAGCTATGCTCACCCAGAGTCAAACCCCACAAGTCCAGGCTTAAAAATAAAAATAACAAGATAGATAGATAGGTGATAGATGATAGATGATAGATAGATAGATAGATAGATAGATAGATAGATAGATAGATAGACAGATGATAAAAAAGATTTCGGTGACCACCCACTACTTTAGGGAATATACATTCTATGGAATTAACCCTGAAAGTCACTAAAGAAACAGCAGCAGCGGCAAAAACAATGAAACAGTAACACCAAAAAGTGGGGGAGAGGGGTAATTTCAGGGTTGGTATAATGCACAGTCAATTCCAATTACTTACAAATTATATATTTATGAATTCACCTACTTGCTAAAACTTATTTGTAAGAACATAACCAATACTTATAATGCTTTCACACTCATTCACATAAATGTGAATGCACGGAGAGGTGAAGTCAAACAGGGTGACACTCTGCCTTCTTGTTCAAGCTCTCAGACAGAGATGAGCAAAGAATGAAGAAAGTAGTGGGACAGCCTCAGGCAAGTAAGTTACTAAGTTTCTAAACCTCATTTTCTCTTTTGTAAAACAAAGAATATGGAGTCTACCATAATACGTTGTTTTCAGAATATAATCTAAGTGATATATGTCTGTCTGTCTGTCTATCTATCTATCTATCATCTATATCATCTAGGATCAGTAGTTCAATATTCACTAATTCAGTGTTTATACTGATTTTATAAGGCATAACTACCATGAATAAGGAGAATCAATGCTATTATCTAAATTTCCCTGTTTTCAACAAAAAATTCTAAGATATGAAAATAAACAGGAAAGTATAGCCTATACACAGAAAAATAAAACAGTCCGTAGAAGCTGTCCTTAAGGGAACCTGAATGTTTCACCAAAGGAAACCATGTTTAAAGAACTAAAGTATGACAACTATATCTCACCAAATAGAAAAAAAATCAAGAGATAGAAATTATGAAAAAAAAAGACAAATGGATTTTCTGAAGTTGAAAAATACAATAACTCAAATGTAAAATTAACTAAAAGGTGTTAGCAACAGATTTAAGCTGGTGGAAGAATCAGTAAACTTGAAGTTAAAAGAAAAATCAGTGAAACTGAAGATAAATTAGTAGAGATTAGCTATTTTGAGAAACAGAAAGAAATTGAATAAAAAAAATGAAAAGAAAATAACAGAGCCTCAGAGAACTATGGGACTTAAGTGTAACAACATAAGCATAATAGGAGTCCCAGAAGGAGAGGAATAGGAAAATGAACAGAGATGTAGTTGAAGAAATAAAGTCCAAGAACTTTCCAAATTCAGGGAAAACATTAATCTCTATATCTAACAAGCTCAACCAAGTAGGAAAAACTCAGAGGTCCACATGCAAAGCATCATAGTTATGCTGTTAAGTTATCAGTGATGTAGAGAATATCTTAAGAGCAATAAGATAAAAATGACTCAAAAAATATAAGGGATCTTTAATAAGATCAATAGCTGATTTTTCATGAAAACCATGGAGACTCAAAGGTGAGATGACATATTTTGAAAAAAAGACTGTCAATAATAATTCTATGTCCAACAAAACTATTCTTCAAAGGTAAAGGAGAAATAGAGACATTCACATACAAGTAAAACCTGAGAGAATGTATTGCTAGAACAGTGCCCTACAGGAGATACTAAAGTAACCTTTTATTCTGGAAAGGAAGAACACCAGTTGATAACTCAAATCCACACAAAGAAATAAAGAACATCAGTAGAGGTGTTTACATAGGGAAATAGTAACAATTTGTTTCTCATTGATTTAAAAAACAATTGCATAAAATAATAATTGTAATACTATGTTGATGGGCTTATTTAAAATGTAATTTGTGTGACAATAATAGCACACAAGAGGGGACAGGATAGAGCTATTCTGAAGCAAAATTTTAATATACTATTGGAATTAACTCAGTATCAATTTAACGAGATTGTTTTAAATTAATATGCACACTGTAATCCCCAGAACAACCATTAACAAATTAATTTTAAAAATATAATTTAAAAACAACACAGGAAATAAAATGGTACATTAGAAAATATCTGTTTAAAAACAAAAAAAGAGAATAATGGAGAAATGATGGAACAAAAGATATGACACATAGAAAGCAAATAGAAAAATGGCAGGTGTAAATTCTACCATTTAATGTAGTTACGTTAAATGTAAATGGATTAAATGCTCTAAAAAGCACAGATTATCATATTGGATTGATAAGTAGAATCTAAATATATGCTGCCTATAACAGACAGATATTAAATTCAAATAGATTAAAACAATCAAGAGCTGAATGAAGTTCCAGGAAGTCCAGGAAGCTCAGAGAGTCCCAAAGAAGTTGGACCTAAAGAGGAACACACCAAGGCACATCATTTACATTACCCAAGATTAAAAATGAGGAGAAGATCTTAGGAGCAGCAAGAGAAAAGGAGACAGTTACTTACAAAGAAATTCCCATGAGACTGTAAGCTGATTTCTCAAGAGACCTTGCAGGCAAGAAGGGGCTGGAAAGAAATATACCAAGTCATGAAAGGCAAGGGCCTACAGCCAAGATTACTCTATCCAGCAAAACTTTCATTTAGAATGGAAGGGCAGATAAAATGCTTCCCAGATAAGGTCAAGTTCAAGGAGTTCATCAGTACCCAGCCTTTATTATATGAAATGTTAAAGGGATTTATATAAGGCATAGAGGGATATCAACAGGGGAGTGGGAGGAGGAGAGAGGGGGAAAAAGTTCAGAGAATAAGTAGCACAAATGGTAGGTAGAAAACAGACAGCGAGAGGTTAAGAGTAGTATAGGAAATGTAGAAGCCAAAGAACTTATGTGTATGACCCATGGACAAAAACTAAAGGGTGGGGAATGGGGGGGTTTCGGGGTGGAGGGGAATAAAGAGGGGGAAATGGGACAACTGGAATAGCATAATCAATAAAATATATTAAAAAAAGAAGAAATGTTCAATTCTTCAGAAAGCTATAACAAATATAAGCCCATGCAGCCAAAAATACAGACAGAAATTATGTGGAAAACATACTAACAAAATTAAAGAGAGCAATATATAATTCAATATTAACTGTTCAAGAGGTCAGTACTTCAGTATCCATAAACAATAGAATAATTAGACAAAAAATAATTCCTTGAGGGTGGAGATAAAAATAATAGTAGCACGCCAATGAAGCTAAGGGAGAGGTTGGACCAATTTTTCCAGAACACTTCTATAGGTCTGCATGGCATTATTTAAAAATTATTTTAATGCTCTTTAATAGTTGTCAGATTTTTTGTTTTACCCTTTTAATAATTATTAAATTTCATAATTTTTGGTTATTGTCTTATTGGCTTTAAAGCCTACAGAATAGTTAAACTGCATTGTTGAAGTACTACCATTTTCTCTGATATTTTTTTAAATCTAAGATAATAGTAAATAAAAGAAGCACATGGCAGAAAATATGAAAAAAGAAGAATAATGATGATCATAGTTCCATAAATTGTGGCTAATTTAAATATATGCAATACAGATATTAGTTAAATAATTACAAATATATTATGATTACTTTCTTAGAACAAATTTCTAAAACTAAAGTTATCAGAGTAATGAGTATACCCATTTAAAAATTTTTAAATATATGAAGGTAATTGCCCCTCCCAGAAATAATATATCAGTTTATACCTCACCATCATAATTTATGACTTACTCAATAAAAGATATTATAATAATCAGCTGAGTGGATTATTCAGTAATTTACTTAACCACTGTGTTATAGTTGGACTTTTCAACCATTCATTTTATAAACAAATTATTTGTTGATTTTCTGCTATTATTTAGTCCATGAGTAGAGGAATTCATAAAAACTGACACAGTTTGCCCTTGAGAACTTTTCACCTTTGCACTACTCTACTAAAATTATAGTCTTTACTTTTTACACATTCAGATTGTTTTTAAATAAGTGCCAGAAGTGGTGAGGTATTTTCTCATACTTCTGAATGTTCAGGATTCCCAATGCCTGTAAATATTCTTCATTGGAAATTCTATGAACATTGGGAAGACTCCAAAAAGCACACCAGAGAATGACTTGACTGTGAGGCTAGGAGTAAAAAAAAAAATTGGCTCATGCTTATTTTGAGACAATCTTTTAAAAAAAGTAAATGAAAGTTGGTGTTACATGTATGCATGAACTAAGATAGTCACAGACTTTCAGAGCTAGATTGACTTTAGAGATCTCATTCAAATTCTTAATTTTGCATTTCCACTATATTAAGACAAATACTGTTTTAAATTGATTTATTTTTTATTTTTTAATTAATTCACTTTAAATTATTTTTATTGTTATCCAAGTACAGTTTTCTGCCTTTTCCCCCCACCCCTCCCCACCACCCCAACCCTCCCCAACTCCCTCCCCTATTTCTACCCACCTTGTTGTTGCCCATATGTCCTTCATAATTGTTCCTGTGAACCCTTCCCCCTTTTCCTCCTTTATCCCCTCCCCTCTCCCTTCTGATCATTGTCAGCCTGTTCTCCATTTCAAAGTCTTTGGCTATAGTTTGCTTGCTTGTCCATTTTGTTGATTAGGTTCCTGTTAATGGTGAGATCATATGGTATTTGTCTTTCATCACCTGGCTTATTTCACTTAGCATAATGCTCTCCAGACCCAGCCATGCTGTTGCAAAGGGTAGGAGCTCCTTCTTCCTTTCTGCTGCATAGAATTCCATTGTGTAAATGTACCATAGTTTTTTGATCCATTCATTTATTGATGGGCACTTGGGTTGCTTCTAGCACTTGGCTATTGTAAATTGTCCTGCTATGAACATTAGGGTGCATAAGTTCTTTCGAATTGGTGTTTCAGAGTTCTTAGCATATAATCCTAGCAGTGGAATTGCTGGGTCAAAAGGTGTTTCCATTTTTAGTTTTTTGAGGAAATTCCATACTGCTTTCCATAGTGGTTGCACAAGTCTGCAATCCCACCAACAGTGCACTAGGGTTCCCTTTTCTCCACAACCTCTCCAACATTTGTTGTTTGTTGCTTTGTTTATGATGGCCATTCTCAACGATGTGAGGTGGTATCTCCTTGTGGTTTTAATTTGCATCTCTCTGATGGCCAGTGATACTGAGCATCGTTTCATATGTCTCTGGACCCTCTGTATGTCCTTTTTGGAGAAATGTCTGTTCAAGGCCTTTGCCATTTTTAAATTGGGTTTTTTGTCTTCTTAGAGTAGAGTCATGTGAGTTCTTTATATATTTTGGAGAACAAACCCTTGTCTTGGGTATCATTGGCAAATATGTTTTCCCATATGGTTTGTTCTCTTTTCATTTTAATGCTGCTTTCTTTAGTTTTGCAGAAGCTTTTTATTTTAATGAGATCCCATTTGTTTATTCTTTCCTTTATGTCCCTTGCTCTAGAGGACATATCAGTGAAAATATTGCTGCATGGAATATCTGAGATTTTCCTGCCCATGTTCTTCTCTAGGACTTTAACGGTATCATGACTTATATTTAAATCTTCTATCCACCTTGAATTTATTTTTGTGTATGGTGTAAGCTGGTGATCAAGTTTCCTTTTTTTGCATGTAGCTTCCAGATCTCCCAACACCATTTGTTGAAGAGGCTGTCTTTGCTCCATTTTATGCTGCTTCCCCCTTTGTCAAATATTAACTCACCATACAAATACAGTTTTTTAAAGCTGTTCCTTTATAATTTTTAATACAAATATAGAAATTAGAAATGTAATATACATGGTAAAATAATAACTAGAAGAATTGGAAATCTTACTTTCACTATGCCTTATCAGTAGTCCAATAATTTATAAAAGAAGTTTTATTCTGGAACATAAAAGCCAATACACAGCTGTAATGTATTCTGGAATATAACAGTCATATATATGAATATATAAAAATGAGGTGAAGAGCAGAAGATGGCAGCGAGATAGGAAGAACAGAGTCCACGTCCTCCTACCCACTGGTTGATTTTCTGAGGAACGGGGCAAAAACCCAGCAGTATTCCAACACATATGATGATTGATGCCCAAGATTACAGGGGAATTTGAACATTTGTACGGTGAGACATTAAAACCTAGAGCTGTGAGAGGACCAGAGTCAGCCCCAGACAGGGGTCAGTCCAAAAAATGGAGACAGTGAAAAAAATTAACTTTGCTACTCCAGAGAATTGACAGATTAATTTAAGAAACAGAGGCTAGCAAGAAGAGTCTCACAAACAATGGGAAGACAAAGAAACAACCCCCAAATGAAAGGAAAGGAAGAAACCCCAGAAAGAATGATAGACAAAACAGAGGCAAGCCAACTATCAGATATCAAGTTCAAAGCACTGATTATCAGGAAGCTCAAGAAGCTCAATGAGCTAGCAGAGAATTTCCAGAAACTACAGGGAAACTATAATGAACTCACTGCAAACTATGTCAGCATGAAAAAGGAAATAGAAACTATCCAAAAGGGCCAAGCAGAAATGAAGAATACAATATCTGAACTAAAGAACACAATAGAAGGAATCAAAAGCAGGCTCGATGAAGCAGAGGATCGGATCAGTGAGCTGGAAGACAAGGTAGAAAAAA
>PVJI01027304.1:0-17878 GCA_004026765.1 Micronycteris hirsuta
GGCTGTCAGTGGGCCAGCATGGGTCTATGCTCTCCACGCGCATCGGAGATCCATGTCCCCCAGACTGGCCATAATTGATCTAACCACCATACTTGCTGATATTTCTTTTCCAAAGGGTAGCTCAAAATGAAAATTTTCACTGCCTAATGGTATACAGCACTTCAAGACTTCAACTGGAAGCGTTAGGACTAGGTTGGTGGGAAAAGTTGTCTTAAAATAAACATAATCATTTTGATTTCCAAAGCTTGCAGGGGAGAGGGTGGCATGAGACAATCTGCATTTTAATTAACACTGTCTCTTACAAAATGATTCTCAACATTGCTATGAGGCCTTCCAATAACAATAATTAGTAACACTGAAGGTGCTGCGCCAGCATTCACTAATGCAGGCCCTGCCAGGCAGGCCCTGTTTTGATTGACTTTGAGCAAAGCTTTTAAGTAACTGGCATGAGGCCTTACAGGGAGTTGGGTTTATGTAACTTGTTTCCAAGAATGAAAGCAGCTTAAATGACTCATGTCAGTCCACAAGGGGGACTGGTATTAGAAGCAGGATTAGAGCACAGGAAATCTGTAGCCAAGTTTTCAATGCCTACGACCTCCAGAAGGGCACTAGTTGTCCTTAAAAGCACAAAGCAGTCAGTGAGGACATTAGCGGCCTCACATGGGTGTGTTGGCTCTGCCATATTGGCCTCATCCAATGATAAATAGCTTTAACCAGCCCAGGACACATGAGTGTGATTAAGAATAGGGCCATAGCCAAGGATCTGTTGGGTCTCCAAATACTTTCTACAGCTTAATCCCTCAAGCCCTCATGCAGGCTTGTTCCTGGCTTGCAAAATTTCTATCCCAAACTCTCTAATGTCTTGGGCTCATGCCACATATTTACACTTTTCTTTTATGGGGGGTGAGAATATTTCAGCTTTACTGTCTTAGCAAATTTCAGTTCTCATCGACTAGAGTCACCATGTTATACATCAGATCCTCAGAACTTATTCATCTTATAAATGAAAGATTTAACTGGTCTTGTATTAACTTCTCTATACTTTCCTCAAGCCCAGCCCCAGCTAACAACCATGTTTCTACCCTTTTGCTATTAGCTCGCCTCTTTTATTTACAGATTTTACATGTAAGTGATACCATGCAGTATGTCTTTCTCTGTCTGGCTTATTTTACTTAGCACAATACCCTCAAGTTTAATTCATATTGTCACAAACAAAAGGATTTGTTTCTTTTTGAGGTTAAATAATATTCCATGGTGTGTCCATGTGTCACATTTTAAAAATCATTTTATCTGTTGACAGTCGTGTGGTTGTTTCTGGACCCGGGTTATTGTGACTGATGCTGCAGTGGACACGGGAGTAAAATATCTCTTTGAGACGGTGACCTTGTTTCTTTAAGATATATCCCCAGGAGTCGGATTGCTGGATCATATGATAATTCTATTTTTAGTTTCTTGAGCACCTACCTACTGTTTTCCATAATGACTGTACCAATTTATATCCCCACCAACATCATACAAGGGTTCCCTTTTCTCCTCATCCTTGCCAGTATTTGTTATCTCTCATATTTTTGGTGATGGACATTCTAACAGGTGCAAAATGATATCTCATTGTGGTTTTGATTTGCATTTCCCTGATGAAGAGTGACATTGAGCACCTTTTCATGCTATTGGCCATTTTTATGTCTTTTTAGAAAAATGTTTATTCAGATCCATATATATATATATATATATATATTCTACTGAGTTGTGCAAGATTTTTTATATTTTGCATATTTACCCCTCATGAGATCAAGGTTTGCAAATATGTTCTCCCATTTCATAGGTCATCTTTTCACTTTGCTGGTGGTTTCTTTTGCAGGACAGATAATTTTTAGTTTAACGGAGTACCACTTTTTTTTACTTCTTTTTCTTATTTTTATTTATTTATTTATTTTTGAAGCCCCAATTATTGATTTTTTGCTTTTGTTGCCTTTGCTTTTGATGTCAAATCCAAAACATCAATGCCAAGACCAATGTCAAAGAGCTTATCACCTCTGTTTTCTTCTAGGAATGTTATCATTTCATTACAGAACGGAGCCAGGGGCAGGGGTGGTGGTGGTGAACTATATACTATTACTGAATGGACCCAACCTCATGTTCCAGGGATCCCCCACCCCATACTAGGTTCAGGTTGCGCACTGCCAGAGAAAGATGTCTCTCAATGCCAGAGATTGGTGAAAGGAAAGGGATTATTTATTTAAAGAGTTATACAAACTTAAGAGTAATGACTTAATGTCTTCATTAATATCCCAAAGTCCTTTAGAATACCCACAAATGCACAATCCTTCTTTCCCCCTCTGCCCATATCTTAGAAAAGGAAATAGAAGTCTGTGGTTCTTCTCTGCCCAAGCCACGTGGTCCTAAAAAGACCTGTAGTCCCAAAATAATGCCACATGACTGCCAGGCCTGGGTTTAAATCCCAGCGTCAATCTTCCTCTGCCATGTCATTTCTGACTCCTCCCACAATTGGCCACAGCTGCCAGCATTCCCATATTTTTCCGGCTTTACTGGGCTGCCATAGTAAGGCCGGGCAGGTGTGGCCCTGTGGTGTGGAGCCAATCATCTCCAAGCTCTCATGCAGGCTCTGTAACCAGGGGGAGTTGCCTCCCAGTTACATCATGGGTTGAAGTCACTCCCATCCCCCTGGATCAAAGCATGGCCACAGCTGTTCAACATATCTATGAAACCAGTTAAAGGTTATAGACACGTTAAATGATATATTATAGATATGTATAAATATGTTCTAGAGGTTGTCTGCAAAACTGTTGCTATTCAAAACAACTCTCAATGGCCCTGCTCCATGTGTCCCATCCCCCAGCTCAGACTTGTGGGGGTGAGGAATCCTATATATATATTTTTTTCTAATATTTCCTGGACACTGAGTTCTGGACCCCATTACAAATCCCTATTTAGGGCCTGCCTTCCCAGCTGTACCCTGTTACAATTTCAGATCTTACATTCAAGCCTTTAATTCATTTTGAGTTACTTTTAGTGTATGGCTTAAGATAGGGTCCAGTTTCATTATTTTACATATGGGTGTCCAGTTTTCCAGCACCATTTATTGAAGAAACTGTATTTTCCCCATTGTATACTCTTGGCTCCTTTATCATAATTAATTGTCTAAATATACACATGGGTTTATTTCTGGATTCTCTATTCTTTTCCATTGATCTAGTGGTCTGTTTTTATGGCAATACCTTACTATTTTGATTACTATAGTTTTTTAATATAGTTTGAAACCAGAAATTGTGATGCCTCAGCTTTGTTCTTTGTGAAGATTGCTTTGCCTCTTCAGGGTCTTTTGTGATTCCATAAAAATTTTAGGAGTTTTTATTCTACTTCTGTGAAAAATGACATTGAAACTTTAGGAATTGCATTGACTCTGTGGACTGTCTTAGGAAGTATTGACATTTTATCAATATTAATTCTTCCCATCCATAAACACAGAATATCTTTTCTGTTATTTGTATTGTCATATTTTTATCAATGTCTTATAATTTTTAGTGTATAGATCTATCACCTTTTCAATTAAATTAATTCTTCAGTATTTTATTGCTTTTGATTAGATTTTTATCATTTTCCCTGATAGCTTTCTTTGTTGATTACCGATTTCTTTTTAAGGCTGAATAATTTTCCATTGTACCACAGTTTATCTACTCACTCATTTACTATTTTAGTCTCTTAGGGCTGCCATAAAAATGTTACAATGTGAATGACTTAAACAACAGAAATTTATTTTCTCACCGTTACAGGGACTTGAAGTCCAAGATAAAGGTAGTAGGAGAGGCTGTTTCTGGAGAGAACTTTCTTCCTGCTTTCCTTCTTTCTGTGTCCTCCTTTGGTCTTTATTTAGTGTGCACCCAGACAGAGAGAGCTCTCATGTCTCTTTGTCCTCTTATTAAAACACCAGCTTTATTGGAACAAGACCCTACCCGTTGAACCTTATTTAACCTTAATTGCCCTCCTTAATGATTCTAGCTCCAAATATAGTCAAAATGAGGGTTAGGACTTCAACTTATAAATTTTGGGGGGACATAATTCAGTCTATGACACCCACAGAAAGTCATCTTGTGTGCTTACAAGTTTTTGTAGTTAATGAATAAAGACTCTGCAAACATCCATGTTCAGGTCTTTGTGTGAACATAAGCTTTCAACTTATTTAGATAAACACCCAGAAATATGATAGCTGGATTGTATGTTAACGGTATGTTTAGTTTTATAAGAAGTTGCCAAACTATCTTCCAAAGTGGTTGTACTATTTTTTATTTCCACCAGCAAGAAATGAGCATTTCTGTGGTTCCATATCCTTGCCAGCTTTTGGTACTTTGGACATTTTAAATAGTTGTAATGCTAACACATTTTTTTAATTTACAATTTTCTAATGACATAAAATGTTGAACATGTTTTTATATGCTTATTTGCTATTTATGTATCTTCTTCAATGAGGTATTTTTTGGTCTTTTGCTCATTTTTTAATTGAATTGTTTTTTTATTGTGGAGTTTTAGGACTTCTTTGTATATGTATTTTAGATAACAGTCCTCTATCAGATATGTCTTTTGCAAATGTTTTCCCCCAATTTGTGGCTTGTGATCTTATTCTCTTGACAATGTCATTTGCAGAACAGATGTTTTAATTTAATTAAGTTCAGCTTATCAATTTTTTTTATGAATTGTGCTTTTAGTGTTGTACCTAAAATGTTATTATAAACCTACATTTTCTGCTATGTTATCTTCTAGGAATTTTATAGTTTTGAATTTTGCATTTAGGTCTATGATTTATCTTATGTTAATTTTTATGAAAGGTTAAGGTTTATGTCTAGATTTATTTTTACATATGTGGATGTCCAGTTAGCTCATTGTCATTTATGGAAAAGACAATCTTTTCTCTACTGTATTGCCTTTGCTCTTTTGCAAATGATCAGTTAACTATATTTATGTAGGTCTATTTCTGGGTTCTCCACTCTGTTCCATTGCTCTATTTGTCTGTCCTTTCACCAGTACACACTGCCTTTTTTTTTTTTAATTACTTTATTGTGTTCAATTACAGTTGTCTGCATTTTCTCCCCACCACTCCCCCAACCCCTTCCAAACCCATCTCCCTCCCTGGCTTCCACCCTGTCCCTTGGTTTTGACTATGTGTCCTTTATAGTAGTTCCTGAAAACCCTTCTCCCCACAGTCTCGTCCCCACCCGCCCTGGTTATTGTTAGATTGTTCTTAATTTCAATGTCTCTGGTTATATTTTGTTTGCTTTTTTCTTTTGTTAATTATGTTCCAGTTAAAGGTGAGATCATATGGTATTTGTCCCTCACCTCCTAGCTTATTTTGCTTAGCATAATGCTCTCCAGTTCCATCAATGCTGTTGCAAAGGGTATAAGCTCCTTCTTTCTCTCTGCTGCATAGAATTCCATTGTGTAAATGTACCATAGTTTCTTGATCCACTGATTTGCTGATGGGCACTTAGGTTGCTTCCAGCACCTGGCTATTGTAAATTGTGCTGCAGTGAAAATTGTGGTGATAGATTCTTTTGTATTGGTGTTTCAGGGCTCTTAGGGTGTAATCCCAGCAATGGGATTGCTGGGTCAAAAGACAGTTCCATTCTCATACTGTCTTAATTAGTGTAAAAATTATAGTAAGTCTTGAAGTCAGGTAGATTTGGTTATACAATTTTGTTCTTGTCTTTCAATATTGAATCAGTTATTCTGTGTCTTTACCTTTTATAAACTTTAGAATCAGTTTGCTGCTATCCAAAAATAACACTGGTGGGAATGTGGACTGGCGCAGCCATTGTGTAAAACAGTATGAAATTTCCTTAGAAAGCTAAAAATGATGCTGCCTTTTGACTCAGAAATTCCACTACTGGGATTCTCTAAGAGCCCTGAAACACCAATACAAAAGAACCTGTGCACCCCAATGTTCATAGCAGCACAATTTATAACAGCCAAGTGCTGGAAGCATCCTAAGTGCCCATCAATAAATGAATGGATACAAAAACTGAGGTACGTACTAAGTTCCTTGAGCATCCTTATAACCAGTGTTTTGAACTCTGCAGGTAATAGACTGCTTATCTCAATTTCATTTAGCTCTTTTTCTGGAGTTTTAATCTATCTTTTCACTTGGGCCATATTTCTTTGTCTCCTTGTATTGGCAGCCACCCTGTGTTTGTTTCTAGGTATTAGGTAGAACTGCTTTGAGTCTGTGTCTTGGTAGTGTGGCCTAATGTAGTAGGTGTCCTGTAGGGTCCAGTGGCACAGACTCCCCTGCCACCCAAGCTGAGTACTCAAGGTACGCCCTTCATGTGGGCTGATTACAATGTCCTCTTGTAGTTAAGCCTTTGTTGTTGTTGGCAGATCAACGGGAGACATTTACCCAGGCCAGCTAGCTGCAAGGATTGGCTGTGTCCACTAACCACCAACCTCTGCTATCCATGGAGGATCAGCTGTGCAGGGGCAGAGTGAAGGTGCTCTGATGTGATCTGTAGTTGTCCACTGGGAGTGCTGGCCCTGGAGTTTCCTGGGTGGTGCAGGCCAAGGTCAGCCCCCACCTGTATTTTGCTTGGGGCCACCCTGCCTACACTATAAAGCAATCTGAGAAGGCTACTACTTGTGCTGGGCTTGGAGATTCCCAGCCAAAGCCCAGGTGTGGATCTAGGCTGGCTACTGCTAGTGCTGAGCCTGGGGTTTACTGAGGCCAGCTGTTGCTTGTTTAAATAGGATTTAGGAAGCTGTGGAGCATGAGCCAAGACCAGCCATTTATATGGAAAAGGAACTTGGGTAGGCCCAGAAGTCGGTAGGGGCGGAGTCTCTGGGGATCTCCAAGGAGGATCAAACAGGGTTAGCCAAGTTGATGGAGTCCCAGGTATGGCAGAAGCCTGCTAGCTCTATAGGGGGAGGGTTTAGAAAAGGGACAATGGCCTCTGCTTGCCTTGATAGAAAACACTTCAGTTTCTCCCTGCATACCACTGGTGCCTTTCAAGGTATTGGACCTCAGGGGGAGTAAGTCTGAGTAGGTGAGTCCATGTGTGAGTTCTTTAAGAGGAACTTCTTGGGGCTCTAGAAGTTTCTTCCACTGACTCAATCCCCACTGGTTTTTGCAGCCAAAGGTTGTGAGAACGTATCTTCCTGGCACTGAAACCCTGAACTGGCAGGCCTGGTATGGGGCTGGGACTCCTCACTCTCTAGATAACTTTCCCAAAATTTTATCCACCACATGTGGGTGAGTTTCCACATCTGCAGCCCTCCTACCAGTCTGGATGGATGTGGTTTCTTTAATTCCGTACTTGTCAGACTTCCATTCAACTCAATTTCTGACAGTTCTGAGTGACAACGGTTGTTCTGTATTTTAGTTGTAAATTTGATGTGGTTCTGAGAAGAGGCGAGCCATGTCTGTCTATGATGCCATCTTGACTGGAAGTCGTTATTATCCTTTTAATGACTATGGCATACTAGTGATATCTGATGTTAATAATTTATGTTTTATCTCTCTCATTTTTCTTTTAGTTATTCTAGTTGGAGTCTTATAAATTTTATTGATCTTTTCAAAGAACTATATTTTGGTTTTGTTGATTTCCTCTATTCATATCCTATTTTCAATTTCATTGATTTCTGCTCTTATTTTTATTATTTCTTTTCTTCTACTTTAGATTTAATTTACTCTCCTATTCCTAGTTTCCTAAAGCAAAGGCTTAGATTTTACTAATTTCAGATCTTATTTTCTATTATATGCATTCACTTCTATAAGTTTATCTCTAAGCACTGCTTTTGGTGCATCTCACAAATGTTAATAAGTTGTATTTTCATTTTCACTTAGCCAAAATATTTTAAAAACTTGCCCCGAGATTTCTTCTCTGACCCATGTGTTATTTAGACTCACACTGTCTAATCTCCACAAATTTTCAAGTTTTCCAACAACTTTTATGTTATTGATTTCTAGTTTGATAACATATGATTTCTATTTATTTAAATTTGTGAAGGTGTATTTTATGGCCCAGATTGTGCTCTATCCTGGTGAATGTTCCATATAAGCTTGAGAAGAATGTGTATTCTGCTCTTATTGAATGGAGTTTTTGATAAGTTTTAATTATATCCAAATAGTTAATGGAGATGTTGAGTTTAACTATGTAATTACTGATGTGATTTCAACTATAATATTAGATTCATCTATTTCTCCTAGCAGTTCTGTTTTCGCCTCACATATTTTGACACTGTTACTAAGTGCATACATATTAAAAATTGTTATGTCTATTTGGACTATTGATCTTTGTATGTAATGACCCTCCTTATTTGTGATAATTTTTTCGCTGTAAAGTTTACTCTGTCTAAAATAAATATAGCAACCCACACTTTTTAAATTTGTGTTGGCACGTTATATTTTTCTCTACCCCTTTACTTTTAATATATATGTCTTTACACTTAAAGTAGATTTATTTTAAACAGTATACAGTTAGTTATGTATTTTGATCCTCTCTAACAAACTGTCTTTTAATTGGTGCAGTTAGACCACTGAAATTCAAAAGTTTATTGATATATTTGAATTAATATCTACCATATTTGTTACTGTTTTTGACTTGTTGCCTTTGTTCTTTGTTCCTATGTTTGTCTTCCACTCCTTTTCTGCCTTCTGTGGTTTTATTGAGCATTTTATCTTATTCTATTTTTCTCCTTTCTTAGCATATCAGTAATAGTTTTTATTTTACTTTTTGTAGTTATTGCCCAAGAATTTACAGTATACATTTACAACTAATCCAAGTCCAGTTTCTCTACACTGCTCCATGGGTAGTGTGAGTACCTCACAATAACAAAGTAATCTTAATTCCTTCCTTCTGTACTTTGTATCATCGTTGTCACTTACTTCACATATACATTCACATAGTTTTGTGTGTGTGTATATATATGATATGTACATAATCAAATACATTGTTGCTATTATTATTTTGAACAAATTGATGTAGTAGATCAATTAAGAATATTTAAAAAGTTTTATTTTACCTTCATTTATTCCTTTCTTTAATGCTCACACTTTCTTTATGTAGATCTGAGTTTATGACCTTTGTTATTTTCCTTTTCTCTAAAGAATTTCTTTTAACATTTCTTGAAGGGGAGGTCTACTGGCAACAAATTCCATCCATTTTTGTTTGTTTAAAAACATCTTTATTTCTCCTTAACTTTTGGAGGATAATTTCACAGGATCCAGAATTCTAGATTTGTTTTTTTTCTCTTAATACTTTAAATATTTTACTCCATTCTCTTCTTGACTGCATGGTTTCTGAGGAAAAGTAGGATGTGATTCATATTTTTGTTTCTTTATAGGTAAGGCTTTTTCCTCTCTGGCTTCTTTCAGGATTTTTTCTTTATCTTTGATTTTCTATAATTTACAAACAATATACCTAGGTATAATTTTGGGGGAAGGATTTTATCCTGATTGATCTCCTCTTGAGCTTTCTGGATCTTTTGTTTGGTGTCTGACATTAATTTGTGGGAATTCTAAGTCATTATTGCTTCAAATAATTCATCTGTTCCTTTCTCGCCTCTCCTTCAGGTATTCCCATTACATGTATGGTATACCTTTTGTAATTGTTCCACACAGCGTATGAATATTTTGTCACATTTTTCCAGTCTTTGCTTTCAGGAAGTATTTTTGACATTTCCTCCAGTTCAGAGATTCTTTCTTCAGCCATGTCCAGTCTACTAAAGAGACCATCAAAAGCATCTTCAGATCTGTGATGGTGTTTTTGGTTTCTAGTATTTTCTTTTTGATGCGTTCTTAAAATTTCCATCTCCCTGACTTTAAAATGAACTTTTTGGTGGATAATTTTAAGTTCAGAGAAAAATTTTAAAGAGAGTGCAGAGAATTGTCAGATACCCCTTAGTAAGTTTCTGTTTGTTCTAATGTTGTCATCTTATGTCACTGTATTTCATTTGTCACAACTAAGAGACCGGCATTCATGCATTTCATTAACTCTCTGACTATGTTCAGTCTCTGTTCAGTCTTCCCACTAATGTTCTTTTCTGTTCTAACAAACAAACCAGAGCATTATCAAGTGTAGTCATCACATCCGTGATGGCCATTCCTTGTCTCCCATGACTTTGACAAATTTGAAAGGTGCTGGTGGTATATTTTGTAGTAGTTTCTCAATTGGAGTTTGTCTGATGTTTTTCCCATGAAAAGACTATGTTTATGGGTTTCAGGGAAGAATACCACAGAGGCGAGGTGTTCTTTTCATCTAATCATGTCAGGGAGTAATGACACTCAATAACATCCTTGAGTATGCTATCATTTTTTAGAGAAATTATAGCAAAGCCTTTAAGTATTTTTTTATGAATTCTACTACATTCTTCTATGATTTCAGTGTCATCACTATTGCTGTGATGATTAAACACACACATCCAATTCAGCCAATTGTTATTTGTATAAGTGTTATATATAAACAATCAACTGATCCACCGATTGACTTTGGAGTGTAGTATATAAATTTAGAATCACTCAACACTTCTAAACTGCATGGTTGGCCAGACCTTGCATGAGATGCAGTTGCAGTAAAGGTATACAGTGTTTGTGCTTTCTTAGTGCCTCACCATGGGTGCTGCATTAATGCACAGCCTGGTCCTCGCGTGGCTTATCATGCACGATCAGCAACCCTCCCACCCCCAGCACTTCAGACTGTAGGTTTCACCCTTGATATGAGTTCGAAAAGCATAAAGTTGGTCTTTAGTGAAACCCATATCTCTCATTTCTGGGATCTCTTTTTTTTCCCTAAGATTCTTCTTATATTTTAACCTTCTGTCACCCAGATCCAATGAGCTTTCTTTGTGGAGAACCAATTAGGCAACTCTTTCCAATTTCAAAGTGCTTAATATTAATCATTTACTTAGTCCCATTTGAAACCAGGGTTTACTTCTCAAAAAAAAAAAAATGTTTGTTTTAAGCTACATCTCAAACTGGAAAGTGAGACTATTTTAAGCCTCACACAGAAGATGAGCATTTTAGGGAAGCAAGGAGCCTTCTAGCTGACCTGTAATCATCGTTACAGTGGGCCATGCTGGACGATTTTGTATAGGAAGGCTGATGAAGAGCTCTCGTCTCTCAGGCACCTGGATCTGTCCTGGAGTAGCATGGAATCCAAGGCCGCATTGGGTTCCTGTACTCATAGGCCTCACCTGCCACACAGTTTACCTCTTGCCACTGTGTCTGGCTGGCTGTGACCTCTCGGTGACCCCAATCTTGGCCTTCAGAAGCTCTCTGCTCTGTTGAGTCTCAGGCTTCCTAAGAAACTCAGTGCATGACCCATGCCAGGATCCACTGCATTTGGCTCTCCAGAGTGAGTGGGAAGCCTGGATGATAAGCAATGTGCTTGGTTTATTTCCCTAGTAGAACCAACTCTTTCTTATTTTCTCTTTACCATGCCAGCCACCACGGTACATTAGTTGTCTCCAGGTCAACTTGCCCTCTTGGTCTACAGACTGCACCCTTGTATGGATGGAATAGCTTACCCTAGAGTTGGTTACACACAAGTTAGCATATGGGCCACACCCTGCAGGTCTTGGAGGGTCAGAACTGCACACTTGCACAGTGTGGTCCAGTTACAATTTATGAGGCTCATGTTTAAAAAGTCCTTTGTTGTAGTTAGATCTAAGAATTTAGCTAGGAAATGGACTTATTTATGACTTCGAGAACCCTTGGTACCTTGCCAAAATCTGCCTGTGGCATTTTAATACTCCAAAATAATTTGTCTTATTATTCAGGCATTGAAAAAGGAAGGTGTGTACTTGGTTTTCAGAAGTATTAGTGAAATACCACTACCAAGGGTCAGAAGCAGATGCTTTTGTTTGTTATATGAGAAGGAAAAAGGGCTTAGCTAAATTCAGGATTTTCTTGTTTCAAAGCATAGCATAAAATACTGTAAAATGAACAGGAACATGAGATATTTTACAGCCAAGTCAATAGCACCATTATTTACAGCAACCCAAAGATGGAAGTACCTCAGGTGTCCATCAACAGCTGGGTCAATTAAAAAAACTGTAGTCTATCCATACAAAAGAATATAATTTAAACTTACAGAGGAAGGAAATTCTGACATATATAACAACATGGATGAATTTGAGGACATTATGCTGAGTAAAATAAACCAGTTACAAAGGACAAATATTAATGATTCCATCTATATGAGATCCTTAGGGTAATCATATTTATAGAGGCAGAAAGCAGGATGTGGTTGACAGGGCTGGGGGAAGGGAGTGAGGATTTAGTGTTTAATGGGAACAGAGTTTCAATTTTGCAAGATAAAAATGTTCTGAAGCCCTGGCTGGTGTAGCTCAGTGGATTGAGCGCGGGCTGGGAACCAAACCGTCCCGGTTCGATTCCCAGTCAGGGCACATGCCTGGGTTGCAGGCCAGGTCCCTAGTGAGGGCCATGTGAGAGGCAACCACACATTGCTGTTTTTGTCCCTCTCTGTCTCCCTCCCTTCCCCTCTCTCTAAAAATAAAAATAAAATCTTTAAAAAAAAATGTTCTGGAGCTGGAGGGTGGCTGGTGATAGTTTTACAACAATGTGAATATACCTAATACCACCGAACTGTACACTGAATAGTTAAAATAGAGGTGAGGACTGGAGGAAGATGCAATTCTTGTGCTAGGATAAGACTAAAGAGTAAATTGTAGGAAAGAGAAATAGAAGCAATATTTTGAAGATCTGCATTACAGGTGCTTCATCAGTTTATGCGACACAAGTCTGAAAGAGCAAGCAGCATGGTTCTGGAACAGTCTCTGAATCAAGTGCAGTTACTTGGGTGAATAGGTCAGGACCCTGTCATGAGACAGGTGAAAGGGAAAAAGTCAGTTACAATATTTTCTCCAGCATCAAATGAGATGTGGGAGTAACAAGAAAATGAAGTGTACCAAAAGGGTGATGTCAGTCAAAAGGCAACATGGTGCAGAATTTCAGGATTCCAACCAGGCCTCAGAGACATGGCAGAGCAGTATGTGAAAAAAGGGGCTCGAATTTATGTGGAAGGGCATGCAGACTATGGTGAATACATGGATAAAAGAATGTGAGGCAACAAGCAACAATAATCATAGGTGTCACATATTTCTGAGTGACTAGACAAAAGAAAAGGTGGAGAATGGCCCATTCTTTTTTGGCTGGTATTTGGTATAGTCTCATTTCTAACTCATGTGTAGTCTTTATAGTTTCTAAGGATAAGAATTAAAATATTCTTTTATATGAAAAATAATTAAAATAGCAAATTTTATGTATATTTTATAACAATTTTTATTTAAAAAAATTTTTTTACATTTTTTATTGTCGTTCAAGTACAGTTTTCTGCCTTTTCCCCCAACTCCTCCCCACCAGCCCAGGCAAACCCACCTCCCTCCCCTGTTTCCATCCCCCCTTGTTATTGTCCATGTGTCCTTTATAATTGTTCTTGCAAACCCTTCACCCTTTTCCCCTGCAAGCCCCTCCCCTCTTCCCTCTGGTCATTGTCATCCTGTTCTCAATTTCAGTATCTTTGGTTATATTTTGCTTGCTTGTTCGTTTTGTTGATTAGATTCCTGTTAAAGGTGAGATCATACGCTATTCGTCTTTTCCCACCTGGCTGATTTTACTTAGCATAATGCTTTCCAGTTCCATCCATGCTGTCGCAAAGTATAGGAGATCCTTCTTTCTTTCTGCTGCATAGAATTCCATTGTGTAAATGTACCATAGTTTTTTGATTCAGCAGTTCCACTGTTAGATATATATACTAAGAACCCTGAAGCACCAATCCAAAAGAACCTATGCACCTCAATGTTCATAGCAGCACAATTTACAATAGCCAAGTGCTGGAAGCAACCTAAGTGCCCATCAGTAAATGAATGGATCCAAAATTATAACAATTTTTTAAAAGTAAATAATTTTCAAAAATTAAAGAGGAAAAATAATGCAGAATTAAACCTATTAGCAGAAAATGTTGCTATCATCTAATATACTGAGAAGACAGAGCTGGAAGGATAACCACTCCAGGGGTAGCCTGCCTCTGGCTGCAGCTGCAGCCCAAGGCCCATCTGGATGGGACAGTTGAAATCCTGGGTTGCTCACAAATGACACAAGTCCCAACGCAACAACAGCTCAGCCAAACCATGGTATGCATTCAGTTCAGAATCTGCCTAAGGATGGCTTTTAGTGCAGAGAGAGTTGTGGGCTCACAGCAACCGTTACAGGACCGGATGCATTTAAACTGGCTTCAAGAGACAGAGGCCACAGTGAAAGAGCCGAGGGTAGATTTCTTGTGTGTCTATCATTTGAAAGTTCACTCACCCTGTTCTCCTGCCTGTGGAGAACAGGATCAATACAATAGCACTGGTCCAGTCAAGATAGCATAAAATATATAACACAAACTGGAGTCACTCATGTCAACCAAGATGGCTGCCAGTCAGCCATGACACTTTGGTTCAAGAAGGAAACTACCTAAGTCAGAGCAGACACATCTGGCAAGGAGACACACTTAAGACATCTGCACACATCAGAACAACCATGCCTGCACTGCAGGACCACCCATAAATAGGTTCCTGGGGAAAGTCCCCACCTGCCGTCAGGGTGCAAAGACTCTTATTAAGAGAACCAGAAAGCTGGAGTACACCACTTTCAAGATATAACTTAGGCAGGTTCCAGACCACCATGGAGATGGCTGGGCTCCACACACCAGAGTGCTGCTCCCTGCCATGCTGATCTCCCTTGGCTTTGGCCACCAGAGGCTCTGCCCTGCTAAATGGAGGACTTCGTCTGCCCTGCTGCCCACCTAGCTCCAGAGATTCTTCCTTGTAAGAAGCTGATGGCTGGCTCTCTTGCCCACTGTGCTGTCTCCTGTACCTGCTGACTGAGACTCTGGGACTCATGTCATTATATTCCTCATTGATTGCTATGTTTGTGTGTGTTATATTTCTCTTAGATTATTAGAGTGAGAGTAAGATATTAACATATGATGATGTTCTGTTCTGAGTGAACCTGCACTCAATAAAGGGTAAGTGAATAGCATAGTTACCCCATGTGACTCTTGTCTAGTCCTTGATGCTGGGTTGCTCAGTAAGCAGCTAGCTGAGTAGTTGCCCAGTTGACTAATAGAAAAGACTATATCATGAACATATGCTCACAATACTGCCCCTCATGCATAGCCCTCCAGCATCACCATTCTGCGAGCTCATGGCCCCAGAGGAGAGGCTACCAGTGGGGTCATCCCTGGGAAAAGCACAGGCCTGCAGAGATGCTCAGAGCTCTGTCAGATGCTGGCAGTGGTCAGATGCCTGTCCATCATGAGTGAGAGACATGTAGGTGCTGGGTTTTTCATCAGCTGCTTCTGGAAATTCTTTTCTCAAGCTACAGATATATCTTTCAATATATATTTTCTTTGTTCCAGTGTATTAGTTGAATTCTATTAGGAAACTTTAAGAACCCACTGGACCACAATTCTTTCTACCATATGTGCTGAGTATCTTTTTTTTTTTATTATTGTTGTTCAAATACTGTTCTTTCCATTTCCCCCCACCACTCCCCACTTCCCAGCCATTCCCACTTCCCACCCTTGATCCTACCCTCCTTTGGTTTTGTCCATGTGTCTTTTATAGATGTTCCTGAAAACCTTCCCCCCGCCCATTATTCCCTCCCACCTCACCTTTGGTTACTGTCAGTTTGTTCTTAATTTCAATGTCTCTCGTTATATTTTGCTTGCTTGTTTGTTTTGTTGATTAGGTTCTACATGTAGATGAGATCATACGGTATTAGTCTTTCACTGCCTGGTTTATTTCACTTAGCATAATGCTCTCCAGTTCCATCCATGCTGTCACAAAGGGTGGGAGCTTCTTTTTTCTACTGTGTAGTATTCCATTGTGTAAACATACAAAAACAAATGTATCATGTGTTTTTTGATCCATTCATTTACTGATGGGCACTTAGATTGCTTCCAGCACTTGGCTATTGTAAATTGTGCTGCTATGAACATTGGGATGCATAGGTTCTTTTGAATTGGTGTTTCAGGATTCTTAGGATATAATCCCAGCAGTGGAATTGCCAGATCAAAAGGCAGTTCCATTTTTAGTTTTCTGAGGAAATTCCATACTGTTTTCCACAGTGGCTGTACCAGTCTGCATTCCCACCAACAGTGCACCAGAGTTCCCTTTTCTCCACAACATCTCCAACACTTGTTTGTTGATTTGTTTTGATGGCCATTCTCACTGGTGTGAAGTGGTATCTCATTGTGGTTTTAATTTGCATCTCTCTGATGGCTAGTGAGGCTGAGCATCTTTTCATCTGTCTCTAGACAGAGTGGCATTCTGAGCATGCTGTACATGACAAGATCTGGCACCTTCAGACACCTACACACACTGATGAAAAAAACAGTTGTGATTTGCAAGATATGGAAGATCATGAATCTCACACTCATTTGTTTTAGTTACAAACTGTTCAGTACATTCTGGACCCCCAAACTGCCTTCTTCTGACTTCTGTTCACAAATATGGTACCAGGAGAACCTGAGTCAGGATGCATACCTGTGAGTGGCTCTCTCGCAGGGTTGGATGGGTTGCTTCCTTTTCAAGTCTGCCAGTTTCACACCGAACCAAGATGTCTTTTAAGCAGATGCTGAATCAAGGAGTATCATTTAGTAAGGAAAGTTTATGACCCAGTGCTATAATTACCTTAATGGAGGATGAAGTTCGTGGATGTTTGGTGGACACTGTTAGGAGTAGGTGCCCATATCAAAGAACTAGCAGGGTGGCCAAGGAAAGCAATGGAATCAACCCCTTGAACATTTATAACTAAAAGATTGAAATGGACTGTCCCTCCCCTACCTCCACTTCCCTTGACCCCTGGGGGTTTATAGGAAAGAAAAATAGAATATTCTAGGTTGTTCTAGAAAATACCTTGAGGGAAAGACACAGGTTCCCACTAAAAGAAATGTTAACAGACTTCAGGCCATCTTTTTCTACTCATTTTCCTTTTGAAAACATACCTTTTAGAGTCAGCTCTGGGCTTCAACTCCAGCCTCCCCACTGACACGCTGGACAGTTTGGACAAGCTGTTGGTGCTTTCTGTGCTCTGTTGCCGCTAAATCAAGATAATGTAGTTGTCTTTCAAGACAAAATTAAGATTCGGAAAAACTAAAGGTAAAATGTCTATAAATGAGATGCACT
Source organism: Micronycteris hirsuta (assembly GCA_004026765.1). Taxonomy (NCBI): domain Eukaryota; kingdom Metazoa; phylum Chordata; class Mammalia; order Chiroptera; family Phyllostomidae; genus Micronycteris; species Micronycteris hirsuta. The sequence continues at coordinate 17,197 of PVJI01027304.1, forward strand.
CAAATCATTTTTTCTGATTCAGCTAATTTTTATTGGATTATTTAATTTGGTATCTACTTTGGACCTGCCTCTGTGCTTGACACTTTCATCTCATCTCCTTTTGGGGTTAATGAGTCCCAAAAATTTGCAGAAGAAGAGGGTACTATGTCTGCACCAAGCAAGCTAGGAGACAGTTAACAGTACCCACAGCAAGCAGTTACAGCCCTTGCATATTTTCATTTTTTGTTTTGTTTGAGATGATACTGCCCAATCACTATACATGAATTTGCTGCCCTGACCGACCGAGACGTGCTGCTCCTCTCAGCATGCTGACCAGCTGGTGGCTGCGGTGGGATTCTGTCCTATAGTTCCATCCTGGCTCCTGCCCACTCATGGCTCAAAGTCTGCAGGCAGCTGTGACTGCCCTGGGCAGGCAGGGTAGTAACCTCTGTTCTGGGCAACTTTGGTTATCTTTCAGTTAATTGAAAGGGCAAGGGAAGCATTTGTGGCAGTGATTTCCACACATGTGTAAACACAGTCCTGAGAATCTACACGTTTTGAGCACAGCTCCGTGTGACTCCTGTGTGAGCAAGTGTGGATCATGTCTGTGGGATGGGAATTAATTTGACAAAGGTGTATCTTAAAAAATTCCGGCTTGCTGATCTCTTTCACCTGGTCCTGTCTGCCACCGGATCTTAATTTA
>PVJI01027305.1:0-17881 GCA_004026765.1 Micronycteris hirsuta
GGGGGGGGCAGGGAATGTCTGGTATGAGACAACAAGATCATATTCTTACTAGAACGGAAGCTCTCTGAATACAGAATTGACCTCAATCATACTGTTTCTCCTATATTCCCCAACAGACAGCGTCACGGATGCAACAGAATGTAGATGTGATTAAATGAATAAGCAGCACCCGAGACAAAGTTCTGCCCTCAACTCCTCATCCCTAAGAATGCATTTTAAGATCTATTAAAATGTAGGAGACATTTTTATCTGTGGGGTTCTTGCTATATAAGTTTATATTCTCCTCTTCTCTTTCATTTAGAATTCCATATTTACAGTTTACTAGGACCAGAAAGAAAGAGAAACGGTAAGGTACAAACTGGGAGAGGATGTTTTCCACATGTAAAGCTAAATAGGATTAATACCCAAATATAGAAATCATTCCTACAAATGAATTCAAATTAGAAAAACAATTCAAAAGAAAAACTGTAAAAAACTGGAACAGGTATTTCCAGCAGAAATGGGCAAAACACTCTGCAAAGACGCTCAGTCATCAGGAAGCAGAAGTACAAATTAAAACCACCGATGCCGTGTCATAAATACAGATCAGCCAAATCCAAAGCCTGGCAACATCAAGTGCTAACAGAGTTGCATGACGATGGCATTCTCATTTACTTCTGGAGGGAGGGAAAACTGGTACGATCACCCTGGAAAACAATTTTGCATAACAGAGAACTGAAGCCAAGCCTGCCCTACGATCCAACAATTGTGCTGTTGCGCATGTACGGAGAAACTCCAGCAAAGAGACAGTGGGGAGTAGGTGCCAGTGGATTCAGAACAACAACACTTTTATAATGGAAGCCATCTAAAGTGTGCCAGCAGCACAGGGAACCAACCGCCTGCAGCATTTCATACAACATAACGCTATCCCGCATTGAAGATGAACCAAGAACAGCTGTATGCATCAACAGAATGAATCTCAAGAACATAATGTTGGGTTAAAAAAAAAAAGCCAACTGCAGAAGAACACATATATTATGATTCCATTTTCGGAAAGTTCATAAGGGTTTGTTTTTAGGGACAGAAACATATGTGGTAAAACTATAAGGAACAAAAAATGATAAACACAAATTCAAAATAGGAGTTACCTCTCTTTAGGGCAGAAAGGAGAAATGATCAGGAAAAGACACATGGACCTTTCCTGGAAGTGCCAGTGGCCTGTTTCTTAAAAGAGGTGTGTGTACACATTCATTGTATTGTTATTCTTTACACTGAACACATTTAACAAATATTCTTTTGTGTGTACCCACTATTTAATTAAAATGGCTTTTAAAAATTGTCAAAGAAGCAACGACCAAAAAAGTTTTTATCCAGGACTTGTTGGAAGGAGAAGCATAATAACATGCCAGCCACAAGGCCCTGGTGGTCTTTCCTTCTGGCACACCTACTGGGTTACTTGCCGCAGTCTCTCCCTGCTTCCTCTACCCTGCTTCCAAACATCACTCAGAGGTTCCAGCAGTTCATCAGAAGCAGAGGCCCAGCTTTCCTCTCTCTGTCATACTGTCCCTCATTAAAACCCAGCCTCCTTCACATGTAAACGACAAGCCCATCAACCTGTTCACCTGAGTACATACACATCCAAACATGGCAGCTTGACTGGGTTACTACTATATCGAAATGCTACCAAAATCCATTATTACCCTACTCTTGACTTGGACTTATTCTCTCTTTGTAGGTATTTTGTAGTGATAATAGAGCACTATATTTAAAACAAAGCATCTCCCTGTCCTCCAGTTAGAACCTAAAATCTGAAACAGCTCCTTGAAGCAGACAGGTGTCTGCGCTCAACCACGTAGCAATAGCCCCTGAAAGCAAAAGTACAATTTAAAGTGAGCAGTGCAGCTATTGTCCATACAGCACTTAAGAAAAAACCAAACCTAGCTCCGGGGAGGTCTGGCTCCTCCCCTTGCTAGGTCATTAAAGGTAAGAAAACATTCATCTCCCTCAGGCCCACCTGTAACCCGGTCAATGGGGAGAAAGAAAGTTGTGTCACAGTTTCGAATTCGTGACATTTTTTAAACAATTGTTTTTCTATTAATTACTACAATGGGGTTGGACTCTTTCATCAGTAACATCTTAATAGGAAAAAAAATCAAACTGGTATAAAAAAATTCTTCTAAATTACCTACTTGGAAGACTCCATCACAAAGTCCCCTGAAGCTAGTGAGGAGCCGCTGTGGAAACATCACTTACCTCGGCATATTGGGCTACAGAGCTGGCTTCAACTGCATAGACTCTCCTAGCTCCAGCCTGCACAGCAAAGAACGACAGGATTCCTGATCCACAACCAACATCTAGAACGACCTGGAAGGAAAGGAGAATGCAAAACAGGGTGAAAACACAAACAGGCGCTTGGCTGTGGGCACCACGCCAACCTTGAGCACTGGATCTGACTTAAGGCTAGCTTTGATATTTGCAAGTGGTCTTACCTCAGCCAAGTTAGGAATCTCTGAGAGACTCCTTTTTCTCTTATGTTAAACAGGGTTATTAATATCCACTTCTTAAGGTTTGCTGCAGGGATTAAGTAATATGAAGTGTATATGAAGCATGTGGCACATAATTGGTGCTTTTCAAACCATTAAAAGAGGTGTGTGTATACATTTATTGTATTGTTATTCTTTACACTACACATGTTTAACAAATATTCTTTTGTGTGTACCCAAAAGATTATTTATTATTTAGTTCATTATTATTTATTATTATTATATTTTTAGCTATTATTATTATAGTTTTCTTGTAGCATGGATTGCTTTTAGGATAGTTAGGGCCAAGAAAAGCAGAGTGACATAAATGAGCTTGCTTACCAAATCAGTCTGCTCAACAAAGTGAACACTGTCTCAAATCATTTTTAGAATTATATATATAATTATATATTAAATTTTATACATATATAAAATTTTCAGCCCTGGCTGATGTAGCTCAGTGGATTGAGCGCGGGCTGGGAACCAAAGGGTCCCGGTTCGATTCCCAGTCAGGGCACGTGCCTGGGTTGTGGGCCAGGTCCCCAGTGAGGGCCATGTGAGAGGCAACCATACATTGCTGTTTCTCCCTCTCTCCTTCTCCCTCCCCCTCTCTCTAAAAATAAATAAAATCTTTAAAAAAAAAAGAGCAGCCTACAAAGCATTTTAAAAAAATTAAATAAAAATAAATAAATAAAATTTTCAGAAATAACTAAAAATAACTTTTTTCAAAATCCTAAAGGGAGGTGTCTGTTTTTTCCCAGGCCCCCTCCACAAAGTTGGGCAGGTTTATATGGAGGCCATCAAGGCAGTGGACACATGGAATCTACAGAAACCTTCCCCTTATTTCTCTGTGCTCATACCTGGGACTAAAGTCAAGAAAACCATGATTCACTGGCACAAAAGGTCCAACACTTGGACCTACCTGCTGATGGGCAAGAGGTGTGGAGTAGACGCTGGGCCCTATTCCCAAACACTGCTGAAGCCGTGGCCTTGTCTGATCATTGAAAATTCAGGTTATTGCATTTCTGTCTCATCAGTGACTTCTATTCTTAGCACCTTTTACAACTAGCTTTGAGCAAGCCATTTAGTTTGGCTGTAAATCTTTAAAATAAACAGAGGAGTAGATAGATAGCATGATGATGCCCACTTTATATACGAATGAAACTGAAAATCAGACACACTGAACAATCAGCCCAAGGTCACCTAGTGGCAAGGACAGGAGCTAAGAGTTGAATCTGGATATGTCTGCCTTCCAAGCTCATGTTTCATAAAATCGTACACTGCTTACTTAAATTCATCTTTATAAATACAACATGTTTTCTTTTTTAGCTTGTTTATTGATTGGCATTTTGTAATGAATGGGGATACTTGTGCCAGCATAAAATAATTAGCTTACAAAGTATTTCACAGTAAAAGTAATGAATGCCCTAATCTACTGAGCAGTTAGTTACCTCATTTGTTTTTCTCAACTGTTGGTAAGGTTGGGAACCCAAATGGCGAAGATAACCAGGAAGACCAACACAAAAGTGGCCGTCTCCCCGACGCTTGGGAGGTTTGATAATTCAAAGGACTATTTTTAGTGTCATGTGAAGCTCTTTATACTTACTTCCCTTAAGCCTTCTACATTTGCAAAAAGAATCTATTTGCTAAAGAGCATCATTATTTAGCTTAATAAGGATTTGATGTTAAGGATTTCAATGCAGGAATTGTTTTACCAATATTACAAATGTAAATATGACATTTTAACACAGAATACCATTAGGCAATGTTTGACAAGGAGACAAAATACTACTTTTTGTAGGAAAACTTAGTTAAGGTGTTTTGTTATTTTTTTTTTTATTTTGATAGCAGGAAAAATTTTCCAAAAATTAGGAAAACTCAAGAGGGGGGGGTGTGGGGTGTGTGTGTGTGTGTGTTAACTGCAGCACCACACTGTGCTGACACAGATCCTGTGCCATTATTTTAAGAGAACATGCTGTTAGTAATGGGTTCACAGTGCTCGCTTGTATTAATTCTAGAGCTGTGACTGTATTCCATATGGTTTCCTAGGGTTTGGGTAATTAGGAGCATTACCAATTTAAATGTCACCCAGTCTCCGGAATTTGCTCTCAGGCTGTCTATACTTTTAGAAATACCAATATTCACTTCTCCTCATCCTCCCTAGGAAATGCATCATCTTCACATGACCCCTGGTCCATTGCAAGAACACCCATGAGTGCTATTTAAGGAGTGGAAGCTGCTAAGTTGGAGGTTATAATCCATGACCTTGGATTAGATGCATCCAGAAAAACCTTTCCAGAACCTTCTTCAATTAAAAATATAACACCTCAGATTCCATGTTCAATACAAAACATGGATATAAAATTAAGAGACCTCAGATATTGCACCTGCTTGGTCTGGCGACGGTGCCCTAAAATGGGTGAATGGATACCCTTTCATTTGGGTATCATGAGGGATATCTTAGAGCAGCTGTTTTTCAGTTCTCTTGATCCTACAGACTAAAAACCAAAGAAATTTTTTACCACCAGACCAGAGACATAGGAGAAAGGGAATGGGGTTAAAGAGAAAAGGGACAGAGATGGGAGGGAGCCTGATATGGTTCAGTTTTTGGCAAATTAGTTCATTAGGTAGAAAGATGCCTTGATAGACTTGGATGTTATCTACAGGTGAAAAAGTACAAACTGAGCCAATTTCTAAATATCCTATGTGTACCTAATTTCAAGCCAAAAATTAATCTCATCTGTCTATTTCAGAACCTTTTCAAGGCATAAGCCCTGAAAAAGAGTCTGATCTTTTGCTAGTATTATCCAGATAAGGCCAGCTACTTCCAACCTGTGTGTACATCTGAAAATAAGTGAATGTTCAATCTAGGGCCGGTGGGAGAGGGTCAAAAGCAGGGGAAACATTTTGCCTTCTCTACGTAAGCCATGCAATAATGGAAGCAAAGCTATGAAAGGCTGAGAATAAATTCTCTGGTGAAAAACCAATGACCAAACCAAGCATTCAGGCTTTAATGGAAATATGCTACCTCAGCCCTTTCCAGCTGGGGTTTCTAAGGCTGGGAGGGAAGGGAACATTAGCACAGAAATTTGTGTTACACTTTCTTGCATGATGCCTCAGGACGCCTTGGAGCTACCTCTAGTCATGTTTTCTTGTCCTCACAGAAGATCATATTGAGCCCAGTTTTTATTGCACCATTTGTAGACCATCACAGGCTGGGTATGTGTGTGGACCTTGGCAGACATGATGTTATATGTTCTCACCCTAGGGAAAAATAGCTCCCCTCTGGCAGAGGCAAAGGAAAATAATAAAATCCCCTTGAAAGTGTAAAGCAGTTTACAGTTTCCAAAGGACATTCCGCTGACACTATCTGTTTGATCTTCATGCCTCCCTGGGATGGACAGCACACAGTTGAGTCCCCATTTGTTGATAAGGAAACTGAGCCTTAGAGAGACCGTTTTCAACCAGAGGCAACAAGGCTGGTAAGTGGCAGAGATGGAATGAGAAACCAGTGCTCAACAATCTGCACCATCACAGCTCACTTTCTGTGTAGGGGAGAGGGAGCGAGGGGGAGAGAGAGAGAGAGAAACTGTGAAGAGATGTAAATCTAACCATATCACGCCCTGGGTAACCACCTCTAATGGTTCCATGCAGCTGGAGAGGAAGGTCCCGGTTTCTTTGGTGTGTCATCCTTGGGCCTGAGCAATCCAGCAATGACCGACTTTTTTGGCCTCTTTTTCTGTAATTCTCTTCTTCCTTCCTCCTCATACTCTCTAGGCTCAGCAACTACATCCCTTTCGCTGATTCTAGGCTCTAGCATGTGCAATCCCGTGTGGTAGAGGCGGCTGACGGCCTACCAAAAGCATGCAGCTGCCCAGCTGGGACTACACATCCCACCCTCCTGCATCTAGATATGGCCATGTGACTAGTTCTGGCCAATGGAATGTGAGGGGAACTGATGAGTGTCACATCTGGGTCAAGGTGGCTGAGGGTCTGGGGAACCTTCCCCATGCTCTCTGCTGGGCATCGGAAACCACCTGTTGGATTTGAAGAAAGTCTGAATCCCTGCGTCACCACTTTGGGAAGAGCTACTCAGAACACACAGGACATGGCGTGAGCAAGTCTTAGACTTTATTATGTTAAACCATGGAGATTTAGGAATCATTTGTTTTAGTAGCTGGCATATACTGACAAATACACTCCCCTTGGGTGAATACTTCTCATTTTTCTACCTGGAGAACTGAAGACCCAGCTCAGACATCACATCTCGGGGGTCTTTACCTCACACCCCTAATCAGTCTATGCTGGGCGCTCTGACACCTGGATGTAGCTCTTCAGTAGCACTTACAATAGGATATTGCAAATATTTCACATGTTCATCTTCTCAGCTTAGGCTTTGAGATCTTCAAAGACAAGAATCACATCATTGATCCCTTAACACCCAGTGCAGTGGGAGACATAAAAAGCATTACTAAACATGTGTTGACTAAATGACTGAATGGGATGGCTCATTACGGCAGTTTCATACCTCCAAGATTACTTTGAAATGCCTCTGGAAAAGGCTTATAACTTTTGCCGGCCATTTGGACTCTGGGAGTGTTCCTGCATGCCAAAGCCAGCACTCAAAGAGCATGTGCTTGGATGCCCTTGCCTTATATCCTGAATGGTTTCACCCAACCTTCTCTTCTGCTTCCTCACCTATTTCTTATTTCTTGGCCTTCAAGTTCCCTCACAGACCTGACACTTTGTACCCTGGCTCTCATCCTGATCTCTGTCCTTCCTCCTTGACTCTGACCCAAGCACATCCCTTGGGCTCCTCCTCTAACTATCTGAGGCGGCCTTCTGCCCTGACAGTGGCCATCTGGGAGGGTCTGTGCTGCTTCCTGACACAGGATCATAGTACCTGGTGCTCCCTCTGCCTGGGGCGCTCCCCACTATACTATGATATCAGACTACTGTGATTTAAAAAAAAATTTTACCTACTCAATGTCCATTGTCTAGATTTCTTCAATTTGTTCCACCAAACCCCTTCTCCACTCTTCTCCATCCTGCTCTTTGTCAAGAGTCTGACCTATAGAGACTGCACCACTGGGCTTCCCTGCCATTGGACTCTAGTTGGGATCAGTCAAGAGAAAAGACAGCAGGAGGACAGGAGGAGGGAGGACGGTGAGGTCAGATGATTTATTCTCCTGATTTCTTCCTCTCTGGATCTCCACAGATTGGTGGTTCCCCACCCCACCCCACCGCCTCCCCAAAGCCACAGCTCTTGTTGGGCCTCCATCTCTTAGAGCTGTAACCTTTCTCTCAGGTTTCCAGTAACCACCCCTACCGACACTTTGTCCCTTTAGGCCTAATGGTGGTAACAGATACCCACTCTTGCTAGTGCCAGGGTGTCTTGCCACCCCACGTTCATTCCCTTGCCTTTGCCCACATCTTTGTAAATAGTCCCATTATTTAACTTTCCCAAACCACCACGTCAGGTATGCTGCCTCTCTCCTTGCAGGCTCCCTGGCTGGTATACCAACTCATCCTGCAGACCCCAGACTGTTCCTCATCAGGGAGGGCTTTCCTAATCTTCGCTCCTCTCCCAGGGTAAGTCCTCCCGTTGGTGCTTCCTTATCACCACTTCCTTACACGCTTCCTTCATAACACTCCCCACGGTCGTACTGTTTCATTCAATGACTGATACTTGAGTAATATCTGTTCCCTCCCCTGGATTGTGAGTTTTATTAAGGGAGAGACCGCCATCTGCTTCTCACTATCGAATCTATGATAAAATACGGGGTCTGACACATAGTAGAGATACCCACTAAATCTTTGTTGAACAAACTAATAAACAATAATGTGTTTCAGTACCACGAATAGGGAACAGAGTCATGGTCTAGAAAATACAGTGCAAATCTATTACCTCCCTGAGAAAGCACCTTCTACCAGCATAGCACATCTATGCCAATTTAGGGATCTTGAGCATCGTTCAAAGTATAACTTACTTTGGACATTTCCATTTATCATATTACAATCCAGTGAGTTCTGTGCATGATGTTCCTCTAGAGAAAGAATTCATCCTCAGCTGCCCCTGGATGCACAGGCAATAACTGCAGACAAGATTAATTTGGGGCTTACATGGGGGAACGCCAGAAAATGGTGTGAAATCCCTGCCAGAACTAATAGGGAAAAGTCAACAACTGGTCCATGTATCAGTGGCCAAAAGTTCTACAAATTTATTTGTAAGTAAAGTTTAAAAATTTTCAACATTAGGATCATCATTTCATTTGTACAGATGATTTTAAGTACATGCTCCTGTTGTTTCCTGGGCAAAGAAATCCTGCAAAATGTTTGGACAGAGATTAAAAGGTTCCAAGTGGGTTCAAAGCTATTTACTTGGGTTTATTAGCTTAAAATTAATAAGGAATATTCAAGTCCTTATGAAAGTGTGAAACAAAACAATCCTTGGATAATAGAGTAAAAATAAAGTAATTATGTACCAATTGTTTTACACTTACTATGCACTATGCCTGTTCAGTAGTTCGTAGGCATTGACTTACTCACTTGTGATGACAAGTCCATAATGTGGACATGAACATGTCCTCCATGTTGCAGATAAACAGGCTACGAATAAGATGGAGTAAAGTCCTATTCTCAATAAATTGCAGAGACGAGTTCAAAACAAATGTATTTGTTTCAAACCCATGCTCCTAGCCACTCCCCTCATCTTCAGTTCTAAGTTATTCTTTGTACTGTTCATGCGACAGTAATATTGGTCATAGTAGCTTTCTTTTTCACCCCAGCATTTTCATAATTTTCTTCCAATAGTGAGGTCCTGATTAGCTCACAATCAACTCCTCCAGTTATGCCAGTTATTATTTATTGATTTTTCTTTATTCTCCTAAGCATATCAATGGCTGCTCTGAATTGCAATACCCCCACTGCCATTTTTGTGTGCTTTACACTCCTAAATTCTGTGTCCTACCCACCTGGGCACTTCCACTGCCATCGCTGCTCCTGCCAATCACCATTTGATTACATCTGTAGACACACAGAAAGTTCAGATGCACCCAAAGTTACAGGCACCCCATGCCCTGCATGGTGTCATGCACCTTCACCATCATTGTTACCTGGCAGGGCTGCTTATTTCCATGGACCACACCCAACTCTTCCAATGTTCACACTATTGCCTGAACCACTTCTAGGCAGTGAGAGAGTAAGCACAGAGCAGACTGCCTCCGCAGCCCATCACAACTCTTACTTGGGATTTTATTAGAGAAGAAAAATTCCAAATCATCTCAAGGGCTGCAGAAGAGATCTCTATGGATTTTGCAGCTTATATTTGCATCTTATTCAGATAATTAGTACTTTAATTATGGCAGAAAAATTCTGGAGAGACAGCTCCGTATAAGACAGAACTCTACATCTGCTGTGCAGTGAAACTTGCTTCCAACCAAAGGGCTGCCTGTACTTCAATAATGAGAATGCATGCTTAGGAGCACCCCTGTTTCACTCTGCCTGGTCTTCTGGCAGAGGACAAGTAAACCCATCGCCAATCTTTGAACCACCCTTCTCCCAGTTCTCCAACTCTTGTCCTCCAGTATTATGGAAAATACAATATGTGTTGATCACTCTGAGCTTATCTCACCTTCAAAGGCTGCCAATAGACTCAGATTAGGTCACTCAGCTCTAAACCCTTAGTTAGGCTTATCATTCATTCATCAGATATCTGCTAAGTATCTACTGTTTACCCATTTTGCCAAGCGCTGCTAGATTCTAGGAATGCAAAGATGAATGCAGCACCACTGTATGGTGAGGAGAAAGACGTACGCGAGAAAGCAGTACCACAACATGTGCAGAGGCAGCGTTAGAGTTACACAGAGCGCACATTTAGAGTATGCAGGAGGAATGCTCTACTCTACCAACGGTTCTGGAAAGATCTGAGGTGGTCTGGGTAGTGAAAACTGAAAGGTGAATCAATGAGGTACCCTCTGAATGATGAGAGGGGCCGGAGCTCCAGGAAGAAGGATCCATGTGAAAAAAGGCAGCCAAGAAGGATAGAGCCAGTCCCAGCGGAAAGACAGTGAATTTCTGTAGGAGCGTGAAGTGCACCTTAAGGGTGGAGGTAGGAGTGTGGTTGAGACATGAACATGGCAAGACCAAAAACTGGATAAAGTGGCAGATGCTTGATCATAGATGGTCTTGTACACAAGGCTACGAACCATTTAGACTTGGTCCTTAAGCAAGAAGGGATCATGAAAAAGTTTTAAACAGTATAATTATCACATAGTCACATTTCAGCAGCATCATTCTGGTGATGGACCCTGGGTCAGAGGGCACAAGATCAGAGGTAGCAGAGCAGACACGGGTGGTTCCTTACCAACATCAGACCCTTCCTCCTTCCTATCAGAACCTCAATTTTAGTGAGAATTCACCCTCCTCCATGTGGTTATCCACCCCCAGTCCCAGGGACAGGATCAGATTGGTCTAGGCAGGGCCATCATAGATGGTTTTATTCTTCTTGCCAGTGATGGCTTTAGGCTTGGTTCGTGAGACCCAAAGGGGAGTCTGCAGGTGGGCTACGGGCAAAGACTTCCTCCCTTCTGATGCAGATACAGAGAGAAGATGTCTCTTCTTTCCTGAACATGGTTAAATCGGGACTTGATGCTCCGAGTAATTGGATTATAATACCTCCTTGTCACACTATCTCCAACTGTGTTAGCTAATTTGAGTGGGAATTTTCTCCTACTTGAAGCCAAAGATATCTTAACTGGTGTAAGTGGAGAAACTAATTGGAAAACTTTTGCAATATTCTAGGAAAGATACAGTAAGAATGAGAACTAAGAATTAGTGTGAAAGAGAGGAAAATGGAAGAGTTCTAAAAATGTTGAGTTAGCAGATGCTAAAGAATTTGGAGACTGGAAAGGAAAGAAAGTCTAGACTGACCACCCCCCAACCCAAGTTCCTGGCTTAGATGATGTTTATAATACAGTAGTAGCCCCTTATCCACAGGAGATATGTTCTAGGACCCCCAGAACATATTAATGCCTGTAATAATACTGAACCATATATATATATGTGTGTGTGTGTGTGTGTGTGTGTGTGTGTGTGTGTGTGTATTCCTATACAGTCATACTTATAAAATTTAATCTACATATCAGGCACAATAAGTAATTAACAACAAAAACAAAATAGAACCGTTATAATAATATACGGTAATAAAATATGTGAAGGAATTTTGGGCCATTGTTAAGTAAAATAAGGATTACTTGAACACAAGCACTGTGACATCGTGCCACTCGGATAGCCTAGACGGTTACTAAGTGACTGACGGGCAGGAACATATACTGCAGGGATACGCTGGACAAAGGGATGAGTCAAATCCTGGGCAGGACGGAGCAGAACAGCACAAGACTTTGTCATGCTATTCAGAACAGAGTGCCATTTCAAATGTATGAACTGTTTATTTCTGGAATTTCCCATTAATGATTCTGGACCCCACTTGACTGTGTGTAACTGAAACCTCAGAAAGCGAAACCACGGAGAAGGGGCAACTACGGCACATACATCCAGTTTTCGTATCACGCCGCGGTGGAACACCTGCCTTGCTCTCTGGCCAGAGTGGCTGTAGAAATTGCCTGTGCTGACCTTTAAAAACTGGAGCTGAGTTTCACTGCTGCCCCCACTGCAGCTACAGCCACTGCTGCCCAAGGAGTCTGTTGCAGGGGCTCCTCCCAGTTCCTCATGGCACAAAACACAGTGCTCACCTCACCCACGCCATGCGCATCTTGTCCTTCGCCCCCTACCACAGAGTTCCTCGGTGCTGCTGAGGCCACCACTACAGAACCCAGGTGGCACTCATGCGCATGCACCCAGAGCAGCAAGGGAGCTCACACCTTGGACCAAGGGGAGGCGGCAGCCAAAGGGTGAATCAGTCTCCCTTTTTCCCCCGGGACAGCTATTTGAAGATGGAGTGGCTTCATATGGCCTTTTGTAGATGTCCTGTGACATGGAACAGTTTTTCACAAATGCGGCCGGCTCCATGATTGACGTGCTTACACAAATTCTCCCTTCCTTCCCTGCCTCATGCCCCTTTCCCTTACTCTTGCTTTTATCTGTGATTTGGGAAACCTAGAAATGGTAGTAGCTATATAAAATTCACCATACTGACTGACAGCTTTCTGTGATTCTGTCTTTTCTGGGTTTCTGGAACTTCTAAACCTAAGCCACCAATCTGAAGCTGAGTGATGGTGTTGATACCTCGGACTGAGGAAAGTAGATGAAAAGAAGATTTCGGTGCAAGCTCTGAGTTCCCTGGAACCCAATTCCTGGTTCATTGCCAGAAAAGACTAGGCTCTAGTGAAGTACTTTGAACTGCTTATTCTTTGATTGTTTTCCAATTTAACTGTTCTCACTGACTTTATCTTTTTTATCTACATACATTCTTATCCTGGCAAGCAATATTAAAAAAAAAAGTCATCTACTTTAAAAGTTACTGTTGTACAGAGTCTTCTTTATAAGCCTTTGCAAAGTCAGTAGTTGATCCTTCACAGTGCTGTCTTAGAAGCAATGTGAAAGGTTTAGAAATGCAACCCTAGGAACTTTCTAAAATGCCTTGCATTCCGTGGGTAGCCAATATACAAGGCAGAAGTTACCAGAAAGTCAACCAATAAAACCCATCAGTGAAATATTAATCCTTCAACCCCCTCTTGTGTTCCTGGTTCTCTCCCATGCACAGATGATGAGCTGAGAATATCACCTTAGCAATCTGTCCCTTCTTTAATGATTTTACAAAAGTGCCATCTGTTATGATAGTTATTAGTGCCATTTAACAAATACTTCTGGTTCTCCTTATGGGTACAGAGTAGAATTGCACTCCCTTGCCCTTTTGAAATTAGCAGTGGTCACATGTCTTGTTTTAGCCCGTGTAGTACAGTCATTAATGACATGGGTCACTTTCAGGAGGAAGATTTGCCCCTCTCTCCTTGTCTCTGCAACAGGGACTAGTATGTATCACATGGACGCTGTTCCTTCCTCCCAGATCCTGGAGTGAGAATGAGAGCACAGTCCTTGGCTAACCCTCAAGAGGTTAGCAAGGAATAAAGACCTGCTGGTTTAGATCACTGTAATCTAAGGGCTGATTGTTACAGCGGCGTAACCTAGTTTATCCTAACAAGCCCAGGTCAGCCATATCCACGTAGTGCCAATGACTTCTGATTCAGATTGCCGAGCTATGCCAGCATACTGATGCTGTGCTGAGACTCTGCGTACGGTAGCTCACTAAACTCTTCCAGCCACCGTGTGTTAAGTGTTCTTATCCCAACTTAAAAATAACTTCGAAAAGATTAAGGTCACATGTCACCAACTTGAAAGCAGAGCTGGGCTTTCAGTACAGATATATTGACTAGAAATTCATCTGTTGCATTGAAGCCTCAGTTCTCTCTTTCCCAAATACCCGAAAAGCAGTCTATGGCCATTGTTTATTCAGTCTTCTTGGCTCTCCTGGAAAGATGCACTTTGTTTTCGTAACAAATGAAAGCATTTTCCTCTGCCAACTCTGGTATCTTCCTCCAGTACACTTTCAGGAGCAGAGTCTGTTCAAGTTCAGGAGAACCCTGGCACAGACATGCCATCTGCTTCACATTCATAATCAGGAAATACACGTAGAGGCCCTCTTAGGGCTAAGAAGCCAAAGAGACCAGTTAAAACAAATTTATTTCCTATCTCTCTCTCTTCAACCTCTATTACAGAGAATTAATCCGAGGCATGAGTTCTTATGATATAGGACATAACACGAACCTTGTCCTCTGTCCTGGGTTTAATTGTGTCCCCCAAAATTCATGTCTGCCCAGAACCCGTGAATATGAACTTATTTGGAAATAGGGTCTTTTATGGATATATCAAGTTAAGATATCATACTGGATTGTGGTGGACCTTAATATCATAAGGTGTCATCATAAAGAGAGAGAAATTCATACACAGAGACACAGCACATGGGAAGAATGCCATGTGACAATGGATGCAGAGATTGAAGTGATGCATCTACAAGTCAAGGAATAGCAAGGACTCCCAGCAACCAAAGATGGTAACAAAGGCAAGGAAGGACCTTCCCTGGAGCCTTCAGAGCTGCAGACACTTTGCTTGCTGCTCCTGGGCTCCAGACTGTGACACCCCACATTTCAGTTCCACACTACTCAGTTTGCAGCAGTTTCTACAGCAGTCCTATGAAACTAAAGCAGCTTCTGAAACCCAAATCATATGAAAAATGAAACCATAAAAACACACATGCACACAGATATACTCATTTTTTTCAATAAATAAATAGTCCTCCCTCAGTATCTGTGGGGGATTTGTTCCAGGACCACCTGCAGATACCAAAATCCATGAATGCTCAAGTCCCTTATATAAAATGACATAGAACAATGCATACAGTTGGCCTTCTGCATACAAAAATTCGCAACTATGGATGCAAAATCCAGTGATACAGATGGCTGACTACATAAAATCTGCATATAAGGGGACCTGGCAATGCAAATTTGTGCTGTTCAAGAGTCAACTACACACATACATATTTCTATATGAGACTGTTTTTCATTATCATGGATCCCACCCCCACACACATTCCAAAAATCACACAGATAAATAAAATGTCAGTTTACCGTATAAAGAATGCTTTCTGTGGCTCCCCAAATCGCCCTGCAGTACAGGCTTTGACATCAACAGACCTGAGTTTGCATACAGATCTACCACTCAGTAGATGTGAACAGTAAAGCAAGTTAATTAAAAGATGTAGATCTGGTCCTTTTACCAATAATGTTAGACTATCAAATACATGTAATTTTTTGTACCACTCTGCATTTGACCCCTCCCTAGCTTGGGGTACGTCCGCCTGTGAGGCAGCAGCAGCCTCCAGCTGGGGGAGCCGAGGTGCCGGATGCTTCCTTCCAGCACCCGCACAGCTAAAGCACAGGCAGGACTAAGGCTCTGCTGACAAGACACGCTTGCACGAGCAGCTCAGAGTGTAAGGACTGGGGCAGTGCAGAATTCACTCGGATGAGGTCACAGCTACCACCAGATTCCAGCGCCTCCGAGGGAGGTGCAGAGGACAGCGCTCGAGGCAGCACTGGGAAGGCGGTACACGCGGGCGGCAGTGTCCCTGTCGGGCCAGCGGCACCTGCCTTCCTGAGGTCAATTCTGCAGCATGAGTTTAGAAATTCTTTCTGCTTAGGTAGTCTCTAAGACTAGTTCCTCTATCCTTTTAGGAAATTCTTTTTTTTCCTTTTAAATCTTTTTATATTTTTTTAAAGATTTTATTTATTTATTTTTAGAGAGAGGAGAAGGGAGGGAGAAAGAGCAATGTATGGTTGCCTCTCACATGGCCCTCACTGGGGACCTGGTCTGCAACCAGGCACGTGCCCTGACTGGGAAGTGAACCAGGACCCTCTGGTTCCCAGCCCGCACTCAATCCACTGAGCCACACCAGCCAGGGTAAATCTTTTTTAAAAAATCAAATTAGCAGAGTTGGTTTCTAAACCAGCTGCCTAACATGTGAAGATGAAATGAGATTAACTGAGATAGGAAATGCAAAGGACCTCAGCAGGAATGGTGAGTAGTCTCCTTTCTTCCCACTTGCCTACACAAGGTTCTGTCACCAGGTTAACAATGATGCTTAGGAGTGAGAAGTGGAGAATTCAAAGAATGGATAAAGAGAATGTGGTATATACACACCATAGAATATTATTCTGCCTCAAAAAAGGAGATCCTGCCATTTGCGACAACATGGAAAAGCCTAGAGGACATTATCGAAGTGAAACAAGCCAGACACAAAGGACAAAACCAACATGACTCCACTTAGATGAAGTATTTAAAATAGTCAAACTCATAGAAGCAGAGAGTAGAACGGTGGTTCCAAGGGGACCACTGGGGGATGGGGGAGACAGGAAAGTATTAGTCACAGGGTACAAACGTTCAGTTAGGCAAGATGAATAAAATAATTTTTAATTCCTAGAGGTGTAAGGCAAAGTATAGTTCCTAGAGTTAACAATACTGCACTGCGAGACTTCCTAAGAAGGCGGCATAGGTGAAGGTGCCGTGCCACCTCGCACAACCAAACGAGGAAAAAAAATCAGAAATTTACACATCCAAAAATAGCCAGATCTGACAGAAAATCGTATTGAGAGGAAGTCCGACAACCAAGGAATTAAAGAAGATACATTCATCCAGTCTGGTGAGCTGGGAGGAGCAGAGCGAAGGGAGAGCGCTTAGCGACCCCCCGGCGAGCGGGTGAGCAGACAGCAGGACCACGGTTGGAGGGGTGGTCCCTGTGGGGCTGCAGCACACCCAGATGGGGGCCCCGACTGAAGTGCGGCCTGCGCCCGGCTCATCCGGACCCAGTGGGGCTGAGACTGGTGGACCGAGCAGGCCCGCATTCGTGAGCAGACGGACCGGGAGAAAAAGCAGGGCGCAACCCATCGGCGCAGATTGAGAGCACCTGTGGGGGTGGAGTTGGCGGTGGGAGGAACTCCCAGCCTCATAGGAGAGTTTGTTGGGGAGACCCGCGGGGGATTGGAGCTGTGCAGCCTGTCCACTGACCCCGGAGCGACCCCCGGAGCCAGCGCAGAGGGGCTCGAATTGCTTGCAGGAGGTGGTCTGGGTACGGAGAGCGGAGAAGGCGCCATTGTGCGCTCAGGTCCCGCCCCCACAGGCTACGTCACAGCACAATTACGGGAGCTTCCCGGCACAGGGGATCCCCAAGACTCCGCCCCCCTTACAGTAACAGGCTCACCGAGGGGAAAAAAAATGGCCCAAAGAAAGGAACAGATCAAAGCCCCAGAGCTAACCGACCAAGAGATAGCCAACCTATCAGATGCACAGTTCAAAACCCTTGTAATAAGGATGCTTTCAGAATTCGACAAAAAATTATCGAAATTGCTTGAACAAATGAGGAGAGATCTGCAGGGAACCAACAGAGATAAGGAAAACTGGGACTCAAATCAACAGAGTGGACCAGCAGAAAGAAAAAAACATCCAACCAGAAAAGAATGAAGCAACAAGAATTCAAAAAATGGAGGAGGGGCTTAGAAACCTCCAGGACATCTGTAAACGTCCCAACATATGGATCATAGGGCTGCCAGAAGGAGAAGAAATCCAAGGAATTGAAAAATTATTTGAACACATAATGATGGAGAATTTCCCAAAGCTGGTGAAGGAAATAGACTTTCAGGAAGTCCAGGAAGCTCAGAGAGTCCCAAAGAAGTTGGACCCAAAGAGGAACACACCAAGACACATCATAATTACATTACCCAAGATCAAAAATAAGGAAAGGATCCTGGGAGCAGCAAGAGAAAAGGAGACAGTTACCTACAAAGGAATCCCCATAAGACTGTCAGCTGATT
>PVJI01027306.1:0-17877 GCA_004026765.1 Micronycteris hirsuta
GGTGGCAGACAGGACCAAGTGAAGGCAATATTCAGAGATCAGCAAGCCGGAATCTTTTAAGATACACCTTTGCCGAATTAATTCCCATCCCACAGACATGATCCACACTTGCTCACACAGGAGTCACACGGAGCTGTGCTCAAAACGTGTAGATTCTCAGGACTGTGTTTACACACGTGTGGAAATCACTGCCACAGTTCTTGTTACCAATCTTTAAGATAGTATGATATAAGAATTTATTTAAGTTGGTTATATAATTTATATTGGTTCTGAATGTTATTTCAAAAAATATTGTAAATTAATTTTCACTATAACATATGCAATATAGCCATACCTTGGAACTGAAGTATCTTAGGAGAATACTCTTCGACACATGTATGTTTTCTCTTTCCATCTCTGTGTCTTTCCCTCTGTCTCTTTTTTAGTGCCTAGTCCTGAATATTGGATTGTTTACAAAATATCAATTTAGGATTTAAGAATCAGAAAATGGGGACTTCCGGCCAAGATGGAGGCGTAGGTAGACACACTGTGCCTCCTTGCACAACCAAAAGAGGAAAAACAGCAATTAAAAAAAACCAAAACCATCCAGATCTGATAGAAAACTGAACTGAGTGGAAGTCCGACAACCAAGGAGTTAAAGAAGACATGTTCATCCAGACTGGTAAGCGGAGCGGAGCCGGGTGGAGAGTACTCGGCAAGATGAGGTTTTTGGAGTGGTACTGGCAACGCTCCAGCTGCCTGGAGAGGCCCATGGCGGATGTGCCTGGCCAAAACACAGCAGGCGCACTCGGCGAAACCGGGGCTGAGACTGGTGGACTGGGCAGTCCCTCATTCTCACGCAGATAAATCGGGAGGAAAAGCTGGGGAGAGGAACAGACCGCATGGCCCACCAACGCAGGAAAATAAAGCCACAAACCACCAACTGAAAACATCTGTGGGGGTTGAGGCAACAGTGGGAGGAACTCCCGTCCTCACAGGAGAGTTTGTTGGGGAGACTCACAGGGACCTGGAACTGTGCAGGCCCGTCCACTCACCCTGGAGCCAGCAAAGAAGGGCCCAACTTGTTTGTGGGTAGCTGGGGAAGTGCAGAGAACAGAGCAAGCTCCATTGTTCTCTTGGGCCCTGCCCTCACAGATAGCATCACATCACAACTATGTGGGTTACCCCGCCCTGGTGAGCACCTAAGGCTCCGCCCCTTAAAGTAACAGGTGCACCGAGAAAAAAAATGGCCCAAATGAAAGAACAGATCAAAGCTGCAGAAAAAATACAACCAAGTGATGAAGAGATAGCCAACCTATCAGATGCACAGTTCAAAGCACTGTTAATCAGGATGCTCACAGGATGGGAAGAAAGATTGTTGCAATTACTTGAACAAGTGAAGGATAATATAAAGGAAATGAGGGGAAATCTGCAGGGAACCAATAGAGAGGAGAAGGAAACTGGGACTCAAATCAACGGAGTGGACCAGCAGAAAGAAAAAAACATCCAACCAGAAGAGAATGAAGAAACAAGAGTTCAAAAAACCAAGGAGAGGCTTAGGAACCTCCAGAACATCTTTAAACATCCCAACATCCGAGTCATAGGGGTGCCAGAAGGAGAAGAGGAAGACCAAGGGATTGACAACTTATTTGAACAAATAATGAAGGAGAACTTCCCCAAGCTGGTGAAGGAAATAGACTTTCAGGAAGTCCAGGAAGCTCAGAGAGTCCCAAAGAAGTTGGACCCAGAGAGGAACACACCAAGGCACATCATAATTACATTACCCAAGATTAAAAATAAGGAGAGAATCTTAGAAGCAGCAAGAGAAAAGGAGACAGTTACCTACAAAGGAATTCCCATAAGACCGTCAGCTGATTTCTCAAAAGAAACCTTTCAGGCAAGAAGGGGCTGGAGAGAAGTATTCCAAGTCATGAAAGGCAAGGACCTACATCCAAGAATACTCTATCCAGCAAAGCTATCATTTAGAATGTAAGGGCCAATAAAGTACTTCTTAGATAAAGTCAAGTTCAAGGAGTTCATCATCACCCAGCCTTTATTATATGAAATGTTAAAGGGATTTATATAAGACATGGAGGGATATCAACAGGGGACTGGGAGGGGAAGAGAGGGGGAAAAGGTGCAGAGAATAAGTAGCATAAATAGCAGGTATAAAACAGACAGGGGGAGGTTAAGAATAGTATAGGAAATGTAGAAGCCAAAGAGCTTATGTGTATGACTTATGGACAAAAAGTAAAGGGCAGGGAATAGGCGGAAGGCGGGTGGGGAACAAAGGGGGAAAAATGGGATAACTGTAATAGCATAATCAATAAAATATATTAAAAAGAGAATCAGAAAATGGGGGAATAAAAATGTTTGGATGACCATATCCTCTAACAACTAGAAAAAACTACAGAGATCATCCAATTTTTTCACATCTAGTAAAAGGAAACAAATTGTGCTTTGAAAAGACCTTGCCTTTCATTCAAAAATGAATTTTCTGTTATAAAAGTGAGATTATCAGCTTCTCTTTATGATTTGTAAAAGATGGGACAGAATTTGATATATTCTTTTTAAATACATTTTATTGATTATGCTATTACAGTTGTCCCATTTCCTCCCCTTAT
The DNA here is from genome assembly GCA_004026765.1 of Micronycteris hirsuta. NCBI lineage: Eukaryota > Metazoa > Chordata > Mammalia > Chiroptera > Phyllostomidae > Micronycteris > Micronycteris hirsuta. The sequence goes on from PVJI01027306.1 coordinate 2,604, forward strand.
TCCCCTCTGCCCTGAACACCCCTTCTCACTCACATTCCCCCACTTTATTGCATGCCCATGGGTCTTACATATAAGTTCTTTGGCTTCTGCATTTCCTATACTATTTATAACCTCCCCTGTCTATTTTCTACCTACCATTTACGCTACTTATTCTCTGTACCTTTTCCTGCTCTCTCCCTCTCCCACTCCCCCTCTGATAACCCTCCATGTGATCTCCATTTCTGTATTCTGTTCCTGTTCTAGTTGTTTGCTTAGTTTGTTTTTGTTTTTGTTTTAGGTTTGGTTGTTAATAACTGTGAGTTTGTTGTCATTTTACTGTTCATATTTTTATATTTTCTTTTTCTTAGATAAGTCCCTTTAACATTCCATATAATAAGGGCTGGGTGATGATGAACTCCTTTAACTTGACCTTATCTGGGAAGCACTTTATTTGCCCTTACATTCTAAATGAGAGCTTTGCTGGATAGAGTCATCTTGGATGTAGGTCCCTGCCTTTCATGACTTCAAATACTTCTTTCCAGCCCCTTCTTGCCTGCAAGGTTTCTTTTGAGAAATCAGCTGATAGTCTTCTGGGAACTCCTTTGTAGGTAACTGTCTCCCTTTCTCTTGCTGCTTTTAAGATTCTTTCCTTATCTTTAATCTTAGTTAATGTAATTATGATATGCCTTGGTGTGTTCCTCCTTGGGTCCAACTTCTTTCGGACTCTCTGAGCTTCCTGGAGTTCCTGGAAGTCTATTTTCTTTACCAGATTGTGGAAATTCTTCATTATTTGTTCAAATAAGTTTTCGATTTCTTGCTCTTCCTCCTCTCCTTATGGTACCCCTATAATTCGGATGTTGAAATGTTTAAAGATGTCCTGGAGGTTCCTAAGCCACTCCTCATTTTTTTGAATTCTTGTTTCTTTATTCTGTTCTGGTTGAATGTTTTTTTCTTCCTTCTGGTCCACACTGTTGATTTGAGTCCTGGTTTCCTTCCCGTCATTGTTGGTTCCCTCTACATTTTCCTTTATTTCACTTAGCATAGCCTTTATTTTTTCATCTAATTTTTGACCAATTCAACCGTTTCTGTGAGCATCCTGATTACTAGTGTTTTGAACTGTGCATCTGACGGGTTGGCTATCTCTTCGCCAGTTAGTTGTATCTTTTCTGGAGCTTTGATCTGTTCCTTCATTTAGGCCTTTTTTTTTTGTCTTGGCACACCTGTTATGTAGTAAGGGTTGGAGCCTTAGGTGTTCACCAGGGAGGGGTAATCCACGTCACTGGGTTGTGATGCTGTATGTAGGGCAGGGTTCCGAGAGGGAACAGTGCCACTTGGTCTGCTCTCTGCTGGTTTTCAGTCACTTCCCCTGCTACCCACAATCAAATTGGGCCCTTCTGGTGCTGATTTCCAGGTGGGTGGGTTTGTGTATGTTCTAGGACCCTGTGGGTCTCTCCAATGAACTCTCCTGTGAGGCTGGGAGTTTCTCCCACTGCCACCTCAACCCCCATAGGTGTTTTCAGTCAGAGGCTTTGAGGCTTTATTTCCACATGCTGGAACGCTGGGTAGTGTGGTCTTTTTCGCTTCCCAGCTCCTCCTGGTTTATCTGCATATGAATGCAGGATCACCCTGTTTGCCAGCTGCTGCCTCGCTGGGTTTACCAGCCACTGCCTAGCCTGCTCTGGTCCTCCAGCTGCTGCCTTGCTGCGAGTCCTCTCCACCCAGCTGCCTATCTCCGCCCCTCCTACTGGTTTGGATGAATGTTTCTTCTTTAACTCCTTGGTTGTCGGTCTTCCATACAGTTCAATTTTCTGGCAGTTCTGGTTGTTCTTTGTTTTTAAATTTGTTGTTGTCCATCTTTTGGTTGTGTGAGGAGGCATGGTGTTTCTCCCTACGCCTCCATCTTGGCCGGAAGTAGAATTTGATATATTCTTAAATCGGTTTTGCAAGCAAATGTTTTCCAGTGTTTCAGTACATTTACTGAATAATAATGAGAGGAACTTCATACAGGAATCTTGTCTGTACTGTCTATATTAAGTACATGGTCTTTCCAGTTTAGTTAAAGAACATTCACTGTGGTGTCACCAATTGCAGTATGACCTTGGAAAGTTATTCTGACTTTTCTGAGCTTCAATTTGAACATATGTAAAAATGGCCTACCTCATAGGGCTTCTGTTTGAGGATTACGTGAAATAATATATGCAAAACACCTAGGTGAGTGTCTGGTATATAGTGGACTGACATTTTGGGACAGATACTTCTTTGTTGTGGAAGATGTCTACCCACTAGATGCCACTAGTATCACTCACCTACTCTTCACTTGAGATAAACAAAATTGTTTCCAGGCATTGCCAAATGTCCCTTGTAGGGCCAAAATCCCTTTGATTTAAACCACTGGCTTAAGCTCGTATAGGGGGAGAGACTTTAAAACCTCATGAGTGCCACTGATTAACCAACTGGACTTGTGGGCCCAGACCCTAACTTCTTAAATTTCAGACTAAATCATATACCTGTGTATCCATGTGAATTAATGACTTCAAAAATTATTTTGAAACAGTAGAGTTAACAAAATTAAGTGGGTTATTTTTAAGTAGAAAATTAACCCCTAAGACAAAAGATGTGGTAATTCAAAATCACACAACTTTGTTCTGTTCTTTATTACCACACTCTTAATATAGATAGCTATTTTACAAATACTACTGCATAGGAGATTTGGTGATAATTGATATATACATGAACTCCATTTGAAAACAATTTCAAGGTGTCTGGCCTACAGGACTTGCATTTATTTTATTTTATAAATTTATTGGGGTGACATTGGTTAATAGGGTCATATAGCTTTCAAGTATATACACAATACAGGACACAGATACATGATCTATATAATGCATTGTGTACCCACCACCCATAGTCAAATCTGGTGATGGGAGAAGTTACATTTTGATTCACACAGATGAGATAGTTAAAGGAGCAATCTGGAAGTGGGGCCACTACAGTGAAAGGAAGGTACTTTATTTCCACTATAATACTTGTGTATCTTTAATAAATGTCAAGTTTTCACAAGAGGTATATAAAATATAACAAGTCAGAGGGCTGGGAAGAAAACTTAATGCTAACCAAATAAAATGAAAGGATTAGTCACAATAACATTAAGTCTTCTGATAATTATACTGTGAGTGTGAATGTCAGCACTGCTTTCATCTTTTTATTAAAAATTTAAAGAAAGAAATAGTAGAGTGGGAAAAGAAGAGGAAAATAGCAAAGGGGGTTTTGAAGATTATAAATTCTATACCCTGACAATTCAAACAATTGGGTGAAGGGTAAGATAGCTGTCAGAGAAATCCAATCCAGAAAGCCAGAGCATCGCACAGCAGCCTATTGTTCAGTTACCCTTTACATCGGGACTGGTACAATCAATGCAATAAAATGAAATACACAATTTCCCTTGTGAAATATGCAGCAGCTTCCACTAAGCTTCAGATATGACAATTCCCCAAGAAGCTTTCAGACATACTTAGGACCCTGTGTTAGCTGGTGGCTCATGATGATATCTGCACAATTCTCTGCTTAAGTAGGCTCAAGTCCCACTGAGGTAGAAAGAAGGAAAGGTTTTCTCCTTTTGTCTGGGTAAGAGTATTACTCTGTAAACACACAGAAGCATTGTTAAAAGTGTTTGTGAATGTCTCATCAACAGCCTTTACATAACATTCATCTTCCTCCATCTCTGCACCATATGACACTGACATACAAGTTCATCTTTCTTAAAACTTGGCTTTAACAAGTTTTGGCTGTGACAAGTTACACATACTCCTCTTCTTTTCTCTTTCTTAACCATACTTTCTCTATCTCCATCACTTGTTTTCTTCCCTCCTCCCATGCAAGAAAGGGAATACTACTTAAGTTTCTATCCTTTCGCTTTTCTAATTTTTATTTAACATACTTTTATTTTTAAAGGCCATTTACTGCATGTCTTGAACTTTTTATCACTTTTATTTGAGTGACTCCCAGAACACTTTTTCCAGACCTAAAAATTATCCTGATGTCTAGAACTATATTTCATGTTGTCTACTATATAAATCTAACAATATGTACTTTCAATAGCAAGTCATGCTAAATGTACCTTCCCCTCCAAATCTAAGTTTCTCCTTTGGTCTTCCTTATTTCCTCTTCCAACCATCATATTTTTAAAATGCAGGTTTAATCGTGTTACTTACTCCTCATTCAAAATCTCTCCATAGTCCCTCATATTTGTCAGGTAAAAGGCTATATACCTCTGTTTGACACTTAACAGCCATTCTAAGACTGTCAGTGAGGTACAGTGTAGAGAGAATATAGTAAAATATAAAACTATTGACTCAAGAATCAAACAAAGTAGGATTCAAGGTTATGCTGAGCTACATAATAGCAAGGTAGACTTTGCCAAGTCAATTAACAGTTTGGGATATCAAATTGCTTATTTAAAGTTAGTAGTTTTGCATTAAAAGATTTCTAAGGATCCTTCCAAATTTTAAATCTGTATCACTGTGGTTCTACTTGCCAAGCTTATATTTTAGGAACCTCATAGTACATACTAGATACTTCAACCATTCTAAATTATTACTATTTCTTCAATATGTGCATTCCCACCACCATACCTCTTGTCATGACTATACACTTTACCATTAGTCTCTCTCTTTCTCTGCCTATGGAATATCTGGTCCACTCTCAAGACCTTGCTTGAATGCTACCTTCTCCACTAAAAATGTTTGTTCTCCCCAGCCAGAAGAGATCTTTGCTCTTTGCAAGTCCAGTAGTATTTCATTTATCCCTTTAGGTTACTCACTATACATTTCTTTATATTTTCACTTTATCTTCTCACTAGAGAAACACCATGCTTTAAGACATGAAATTGTGATATGGAAGAGAAGCCATCTTGTACTATTTCTCATCTAATGTACAAAGTGTTCTGTAATATAACTCACAGGTAGAAATCCAAATAAGGCTTAAATAATTTCTGTGAGAGTTTTCCCTGCCTTATGAGGTGGCCTAGCCAAAAGATAGGAATGTTTTATGATGGAAAAGTTCTTTCCAGCAAGTGAGACAGAACAGATTCTCTATAACTTCTACATAACCCTACTTTTCTGATTAGCAGCCCATATTTCCTATGCTTTCTCTTTTTTTCTGGTTATTATTCCTATCATAAGGAAAGCTGATGCTTCATCAAAAGGAAGAATCACAGACCTGTGGTACATCTCCAGTGCTTTTGAGTTTCTCCACTAATTTCTCCTTTGTGCCACACAAAACTCACTATAACATTGTGATGTCAATTTCAGCTCACTATTTCCTTAGTTTGATTTTCATCATGCATATCTTTAAGATTTTTCTTTCATTCACTGTAAGGCTCCCTTTCCCCATCAAATGTACCAGAAGTCAGGAATTCATTCTACAAACTTATTAATCCAGCCAGCCATTAAACAAATACGAAATGTATATATCTCTGTGTTAGGCTCTGGGGACAACACAATAAACAAAATTAGACATGGACTCTGTCAGAATCAAGATCATAGCATAGTGATCAAGGCAGAATTTCTTAAAAAGTTAATTTTTAAGCCCTGGCTGGTGTGGCTCAGTGGATTGAGTGCCAGCCTGTGAACCATAGGGTCATCAGTTTGATTCCCAGTCAGGGCACATGCCTGGGCTGCGAGCCAGGTCCCCAGTTGGGTGCATGTGAGAGGCAACCACACATTGATGTTTCTCTCCCTCTCTTTCTCCCTCCCTTACCCTCTCTCTAAAAATAAATAAAAATCTTTTAAAAATATATTTAAAATTATTATTTAATCAAAACAAAACAAAACAAAACCCAGCAAGAATGCTAAAGGTATGAAGTAGAAGAGCATTTAGTAGCATTTATAGAAGGGGTTGTCCTAGTCAAGGAGGTTAGGGAAGCTTCTTTGTTAAAGTGATATTTGAGCTGAAACATAAAGCATGAATATCAGTTAACTAAGCAAAGCATAGTAGAAGGACGAAATTCTAAGCAAAAAATAAAGAATATACAAGAATGTGGAGCCCAGAAGCGCAGGGACATTTTGAGAAACTGTAAAACAAACAAACAAACAAAGCCCAGAATATCTTCAAATCAAGAAATATACTGGGAGTTGTGGTTGGAGAGGAAAGCAAGAGCCAAAGTCTATGAATGATATTAAAGATTTGAAGCCCTGGCTGGTGTAGGTAAATGGATTGAGCATGGGCTGTGAACCAAAGGGTCGTAGATTCGATTCACAGTCAGGGCACATGCCTGGGTTTCGGGCCAGGTCCCCAATGGGGGACATCTGAGAGGCAACCACACATTGATGTTTCTCTCCCTCTCTTTCTTCTTCCCTTCCCCTCTCTCTAAAAATAAATAAATAAAATTTAAAAAATATTTGATTTATATCTCAACAACAATAATAACAACAACAAAAACCATTGAATTTGAGAGTAGGGGCCAGGATGGTAAATGATTGCATATGCATTATTTTTATTGAGCTATAATTTACAAACAATTAAATATTCATTTAAAAAGTTCTGATAAATGCATATCAAGTAACAGAATATTTCCATCATGCCAAAAAATCACTTTGTGCCCCTTCTCAGTTAATCTTTAACTCCCAAAGAATCTACTGATCTGATTTCCATCACTTTAGGTTAGTTTCGATTACTCTAAAACTTCACGTAAGTGGAATCATGTAACATGTAATCTTCACATAATCTTATTTCACTTAGCACAACATAGTTGTGTGATGTCCTATCTATGTCATTGTGTGTATAATATCCACTGTTGATTAGACTATTAAGAATGAATGAGGAAGAAAGACTCAGAATATATCTTTTTAGAAGGTTATTACTTTATTTAGTATAAGGGAACATTTATGATAGTTGGGATGGTTTGTTTAATTGGTGATGGAAGCAAATAGTTGGTTTCAAAAGATATTTAGAAATAGGTAAAATACCTGGGATTTCAAAATGGATTGGATGTCGAGGTAAAGATAATGGAGGAATCAGGGTAACTCCATCTTTTGGATTTACGTAACAAAAAGCATGGTCGTATCATATAGAAAACTAGGGAAACATTAAAATGACCCTATAATGGACATGTTGGAGGGTCCCTGTGTATTCTACTTTGGGTATTTAGACTTTGAGGTAGTGCCATTGAACCATCCAGGTGGTAATGTGAATTAAACAACTCAATATATGTGTAGCTCAGTGAAGAGGCCAAGATTACCACCTGGGTGAACTTTTTCACTTCCTTTTCTCACAGGGAGACCAGTTTTCATTTATATTATGCAGGACTGGTGGCTGCCTCAGGCCAGAACACAAACACTGAAGTTTTTCCCATAGTGACCAGACTTCACATGGCTGAAATTGAACTACTAAACATCTAGAATATCTATAAAAGAAGTTAGCCCATGAGTACTTTTTTCCTAAAGGCTCCGGGGAACATGGATATAAATGAGACTAACTGACCCTTTCTCCTTCCTATTATCTTTTCCCAACCTGCTAGATGGTAATTGAATATAGAAAAAGTAGTAATTCACTACCTTTTCATGGACAGAGAGGAAGATAACATCTTTCTTCAAAAACAACAAATATATAGGCATCAAAATCTCTCTACATATTTTGATATCTGGTCCCTCTAACTATACACTTCTAAAAGACTGCTTTTCTCATACTAAGTATGAAGAAAAGGACCTATGACTTACTGAGTTGTACTGTATAATGTCTTCTACAAAATTATATAATGTGAAAGTACTGAATAAATATATCAAATAATAACTTTAGGAATAGATGGATAAGAGATATTGGAGGAAGGGAGACAATTATTTTAATTTGTAAATCTCATTCATACCATGACTTAAACTGTTTTTACCAGAACCAGTGAGGAGAAGGAGGAGGAGGAGGAGGAGGAGGAGGAGGAGGAGAAGTTGTTGTTCTAGAGAGCACAACATGATTCTTAATTTATAATATGAAAATAACAAGTCATTACATGATTCATGAGTATAAAATTCCTGAGGAAAGAGCAAGGAAAATGGAGTTTCAATAAAAATAGCAACTTTATTAATATTAAAATAGACTGTCTTCCCAATGTCTCTCTTCCTCCAAAATTCTCATCGAGATGAATTGGCTCATTTGTTTCAAAGGAAATTTAAAGTGAATTAAGTTTGAAAAGTGGACTAAAATGGAACTCATACTAATGTTGGAATGTGAGAATATAAATATAAATGTAAATTGAATTCCTTATACTTTAAACTTTAGTCAATCATACTGATTTACATATTCTACCTAAAACCAGTGATTAAGAAGCACCCAGTTCAATATTTCTGAAAGTGTGTTTCAAAGATCACACTTACTACCTAATCATGAGAGATATTCAATTAAAAGAGAGATCCATCGTTATACAACTTTTGGGCAACACTGTATTCTTCTAGCTTCACAGAATACAACAGCATATTAAATCTTCCAAAATCCTGAGAATTCTCCCAGAAATAAAATCTAACCTCTTTACTAAGGTTTAACAGGCTGTCCATAAACTAGATGTTCACTGTATCTTGGACCTCATTCCCGCCACTATCCACCTCACTATTACCTTCCAGTCACATTGGATTCCACACTAGTCTTCAAATACATTAAGCTTATTCCCACATTAAGGCCTTTGAATTTGCTCTTTCCTCTATTTTGAAAACTCCACCCTCACTCACATCAGAGCATGTGATTTCATTAAAGTTCTTGCTCAAATAACATCTGCTCTAAGAGGTCATCCTTAATCTCTTATATAAAATGAATGAGACACCTATCATTCTTCATCATGTATCTTGCTTTAATATAGTTCACAGCAGTTTTATCAATCTGATATCATCCATGCCCATCCCTAAAGTGTCATGATGAAGAGGCTTTGTTCTGTCATCTTGGATGTTGATTAAACAGTAAGTAGAGCAGAAATACTCATTGAATGGTTGAATAAGCAGATGAATAAATAATCCTGTTTACATTTGCTTAACCAAGTATTTCCAAAATTGCTTATGGTATACTTCATGTAACATATATTATAAACATCTTAAGGAACCAATGTTTTATAGATCTACTTTCACAAAATCTAATTCAGGCTAATATAATCCGAAAAAGAGAATATTGCCAAAGGCTTAAGAAGAATGAAATAATCTGGTGGGTGGGATATCTAAAATAAGTTAAGAGCTTTCTTTTATTTTTTATGGATTTTTTTATTGTTCTTCAAGTACAGTTCTCAACATTTCTCCCCATCCCACCAAACCCCACCACCCACCCTCAATCTTAGCGGTCTTTGGTTTTTCCAAAAGTCCTTTATACATGTTCCTTGGTGTCTATTCCCCTTCTTTGTCCATTATACTCCTCCCCCCTTCCATCTGGTTGCTGTCAGTTTGTTCTTTATTTTCATGTGTCTGGTTCTATTTTGCTCAATTGTTTGTTTCCTTGATTAGGTTCCACTTATAGGTGAGATCATATGGCATTTGTCTTTCACTGTCTGGCTTATTTCACTTAGAATAATACTCTCAAGTTCCACCCATGCTGTTCCAAAGGGAAGGAGCTCCTTCTTTCTTTCTGCTATATAGTATTCCATTGTGTAAATGAACCACAGTTTTTTATCGACTCATTCACTGATGGGTTCTTAGGTTGCTTCCAGCACTTGGCCATGGTAAATAACACTGCTATGAACATTGGGGTGCATTAGTTCTTTTGAATTGGTATTTCAGGATTCTTAGGCTATAATCCCAGCAGTAGAACTGCTGGACCAAAAGGCAGTTCCACTTTTAGTTTTCTGAGGAAATTCCATACTGTTTTCCACAGTGCCTGCACTAGTCTGCATTCCCACCAACAGTGTACGAGGGTTCCCTTTTATCTGCAACCTTTCCAGCACTTGCTGTTCAGTAAGTTTTTGTGATGGTCATTCTGAGTGATGTGAAGTGGTATCTAGTGGTTTTAATTTGTACCTCTATGATGGCTAGTGATGCTGAGCATCCTTTCATATGTGTCTGGGCCCTCAGTATGTCCTCCTTGGAGAAATGTCTGTTCAGGTCCTTTGCCCATTTTTTAAATTGGATTGTTTTTCTTCCTAGAGTGGAGTCATTTCAGTTCTTTATATACTTTGGAGATCAAACCCTTTCTGAGGTTTCATTAGCAATTATATTTTCCCATACGGTTGGTTCCCCCTTCATTTTGCTAATTTTTTTTTAGCCATGCAGAAGCTCTCTATTGATGTAGTCCTACTTGTTTATTCTTTCTTTATGTCCCTGGCTCTAGAGGACATATTGGTGAAAATACTGTTGCATGGAATATCTCAATTTCCTTCCTGTGCCCTCCTCTAGGACTTCTACAGTGTCATGACTTCTATTTAAGTTTTTTATGCATCATAGTTTATTTTTTGTGTATGGTGTAAGTTGGTGGTCAAGTTTCATTTTTTTCATGTAGCTGTCCAGATATCCCAACACCATTTGTTGAGGGGAATATTTTTACTCCCTTTTATGCTTTTTCCCACTTTGTCAAATATTAATTGACCATAGAGACTTGGGTTTATTTCTGGGCTCTCTATTCTGTTCCATTGATCTATGTGTCTGTTCTTATGCCAGTACAAGACTGTTTTGATTACCATGACCTTGTAATATATTTTGATATCAGGTGTTGTGATCCCTCCTACTTTGCTCTTTTTTCTCAAAATTGCTACAGCTATTCGGGGTTGTTTAGGGTTTCATATAAATTTTTGAAATGTTTGTTGTATATCTGTGAAATATGTCATTGGTATTTTAATAGTGATCTATAAATTGTAATCTATCTATATACATAATTGTGATATATAAATAGTGATGTATAAATTGAACCTATAAAAGTCTTTGGGCAGTGTGCATATTCTCATGTTGTTAATTCTTCCAATCCATGATCATGGTACATGTTTCCATTTATTTGCGTCTTCCTTAATTTTTTCTTCAGTGTTGTGTACTTCTTTGAGTACAGGTCTTTTACATCACTGGTTAGGTTTATTCCTAGGTAGTTTATTTTTGTTGTTGCTATAGCAAATGGGATTTTTCTCCTCATATCTGTTTCTCATATTTCATTGTTGGTGTACAAAAGAGCCTTCAGTTTCTGAATATTGACTATGTAACTTACTGTATTGCCAAATTCACTTATTAGGTAGAATAGCTTTTTGGTGGAGTCTATAGGGTTTTTTATGTACACTATCATGTTGTCTGCAAACAATGACCATTTTATTTCCTCCTTACCGATTTGAATGCCTTTTATTTCTTTATATTGTCTGATCACAGTGGCTAGGACTTCCAATAGCATGTTGAATAGAAATGGTGAAAGCAGACATCCTTGTGTTGTTTTTGAATTTCATCAGACAGCATTTAAATTTTGCACGTTGAGTATAATGTTGGCTGCAGGTCTCTTGTACATGCCTCTTTTTATGTTGTGGTATGCTCCCTCTACTCCCACTTTGCTGAGTATTTTCTTTATCATAAATGGGTGCTGTACCTTATCAAATGCTTTTTCCGTATCTATTGATATGATCATGTGATATTTGTCTGTCCTTTTGTTTATGTGATGAATTACGCCTTTTGATTTGGGAATAGTATACTGCCCTTTCATCCCTAGGATGAATTCCACTTGATTATGGTGTATGGTCTTTTTTAATGTGTTCTTGGATATGGTTTGACAATATTTTGTTGAGGACTTTAGTGTCCATGTTCACCAGTGATATAGGCCTGCAGTTTTGTTTCTTTTTTATGTCTTTATCTACTTTTGGGATTAGGATGATGCTGGCATCATATAAACAGTTGGAGAGACTTCCCTCTTCTTGGTTTTTTAGGAATATTCTGAGAAGGACAGGGGTTAGCTTCTCCTGAAATGTTTTGTAAAATTCTCCTGTGAAACCATCCAGTCCAGGGCTTTTGTGTGTTGGGGGTTTTTTATTATTGCTTCATTTTCACTAGCTGTTATTGGTCAGTTTAGGTTATCAACCTCTTCTTGATTCAGTTTTAGAAGATTATATCTTTCCACAAATTTGTCCATTTCCCCAGGTTTTCAAATTTCCTGTCATGTAGCTTTTCATAGTAACTTCTTACAATCCTTTTTATTTCTATGGTATCAGTAGTATTCTCTTCTCTTTCATTTCTGATTTTATTTATTTGGGTCCTCTCTGATTTTTTTTTGATGAGTCTGGTTAAAGGCTTGTCAATTTTTTTTGTCTTTTCAAAGAACCAGCTCCTGTGTTTACCGATCCTTTGAATTGTTCTTTTAGTCTCTATGTCATTTCATTCTGCTCTGATCTTGGTTATTTCCTTCCTTCAACTCACTCTGGCATTATTTGTTGTTTTTCATTCAGTTCTTGTAAACATAGGGTTAAGTTTCTTTTTTGAAATATTTCAATCTTTTTTGGGTAGGCCTGTATTGCTTTGAACTTCCCCCTGAGAACTGCCTTCGTTGTGTCCCACATGTTTTAGACAGTTGTGTGTTCATTTTCATTTGTTTCCAGAAATTTTTGATTTCCTTCTTCATTTTATTGTTAGCTTGTTCATTGTTTAATAGCATGCTTTACAAACTCCATGAATTTGAATGTTTTTGAGTTTTTACTTGAGTTTGGTTTCTAGTTACAGGCCGCTGTGGTCCAAGAAAATGCTTGATATAATTTCAATTTTCTTGAATTTGTTGAGGCTTGTTTTGTGTCCTATCATGTGGTCTGTCTTTGAAAATGTTCCATGTGCATTTGAAAAGAATGCATAATTTGCTTCTTTGTCATAAAAAGTTCTTTATATATCAGTTAAGTCCATCTGATCTGGGGCATTTTTCCATACTGTAATATTCTTGTTGATATTTTATGGAAGATCTATCCATTGTTGACAATGGGTTTTTGAAATCCCCTAGTATAAATGTGTCGCTGTCCATATCTTTCATGAAGTGCTCCATGATTTTCCTTATATATTTGGGTATTCCTATTTTGGGTGCATATATGTTTATAATGTTTATGTGTTCTTCATGGATTATTTTCTTGAGTATTATGAAGTGTTCTTCTGTGTCTCTTTTTATGGCCTGTATTTTGAAGTCTATTTTGTCTGATATAAGTATTGCTACCCCAGCCTTTTTTCCTGACCATTTAGTTCAAATATTTTTTCCAACCCTTCACTTTCATTCTGTGTCAGTCTATTTTTCTGAAGTGGGTCTCTTGTAGGCCACATATATGCAGCTCATGTTTTCTTATCCATTCAGCTACCTTATTTCTTTTGATTAGAGCATTTAATTCATTTATATTTAAGGTTATTATTGATAGGTAGTTATTCATTTAAACCCCTTTTTACCTGTGTTCCTCACCCTCTCTCACTCTTTTCTTTCCTCTTCTTAAAGCAGTGGCCTTAACATGTCTTGCAGTGCTTATTTGGTGGAGGTGTGCTTATTTGGTGGAGGTGTATTCTTTGAGACTTCTGTTGTCTGAGAAACTCCTTATTTCACCTTCCAGTTGAATTGAGAGCTTTCCTGGGTAGAGTCGTCTTGGTGCAGGCCTTTGCTTTTCATTACTTGGAATATTCCTTGCCATTCTTTCTGGCTTGTAGCGTTTCTTTTGAGAAATCAGCTGCTAGCCTTATTGGAGCTCCCTTGTATGTTACCTCTTGTTTCTCCCTTGCTTGCTTTTAAGATTCTGTTTTTGTCTTTAAAACTTAGCATTTTAATTATGATGTGTCTTGGTGTAGGCCTTTTTGGGTTCACCTTCTTTGGGTCCCTTTGTGCTTCCTGAACTTACATGGTTTCTCCCCTCTCCAGGTTAGGAAATTTTTCTGTTATTATTTTTTCAAAGAGGTTTTCTATTCCTTGCTCTTTTTCTTCTCATTCTGGTATTCTTATGACTTGAATTTCGCTTCATTTCATGTTGTCCTGCAACTCCTGTAAGCTATCTTCATGTGTTTTGAGTCTTTTTTTCTTTTTTTTTTAAATTTCAAGATTATTATTGCCAAGCAAATACCTTAAACATCCACAGGAAATCCCGCCTTCCCTTCGGAGTCAGTCGCCTGGCCCCTTCCACTCCTGCACTCAGTGAGCGTCACCACCGTGGGTCCCCAAAGCTGTTTTTTAATGGTCTTAGCAACCTGTGGTACTTTTCTATCGTTTTTGTTTTCCAGACTGTTCTGTTTTTCAGTTTCGGACAAAAACTCTCTTCAGCTTTTTCTATTGCCCAGTGTATCTCCTTAACAATAACTTTATCATTTTAAATCTTAACGTATTTCACGTGGAAAAACCAGTGCTTGGTGTAAAAAAAGCTGCACACAATAAAGCTGCATTTCTGTCCACAAGAATGAACTCACATTTCTTTCCTTTGTTACTGTATTTTTTAAATTTTCTTGAATTTATTGGGGCACAGGTTTCAGGTGTACAACTCAATAAAACATCATCTGCACACTGGCTTGTGCGTCTGTCGCCCCAAGCAAAGACTCCTTTCATCCCCATCTTTCCCCACCTGCCAACCTCTACCTGCCCCAACCTCCCTTTCCCTCTGGATGTCACCACACTGTTATGTGTGTCTATGTGTTCTGTGTGTGTGTGTTAATCCCTTCACTTTTTCACCCAGCCCCCTCTCCTCTGACAGCTGTCAGTCTGTTCCTTGTACCCATGCCTTTGTTTCTGTTGTGTACCTCCGTTTATTTTTTTATTGGATTCCACATACAGGTGAGACCATATGGTACTTGTCTTTCTCTGACTGGCTTATTTCACTTAGCATAATGTTCTCTGGCTCCATCCATGCTGTCAGAAAAGGTAAGGTTTCCGTTTTTATGACTGAGTAGTATTCCATTGTGCAAATGTACCACAGCTTTTTTTTTTACTTTATTTTTTTAACTATATTTTATTGATTATGCTGTTACAGTTGCCCCACTTCCCCCCTTCTTTCCCCTGACCCCCTTACCCCCCTTTCCCCTCCCTTTAGTTTTATCCATAGGTCATACACATAAGTCCTTCTGCTCCTGCACTTCCTATATTATTCTAACATCCCCCTGTCTGTTGTCTACCTCCCAATTATGCTACTTGTTCTGTGCCCCATTCCCACCCTCTCCCCCTACCACTCCCCTGTTAATATTCCTCCATACCTCATATAACTCCCTTTAACATTTCATACAATAAAGGCTGGGTGGTGATGAACTTCTTGAACTTGACCTTATCTGCAAAGCACTTTCTCTGCCCTTCCATTCTAAATGAAATCTTTGCTGGATAGAGTATTCTTGGATGTAGGTCCTTGCCTTTCATGACTTGGAACACCTCTGTCCAGCCCCTT
>PVJI01027307.1:0-17876 GCA_004026765.1 Micronycteris hirsuta
TGAAGGGAGTTATATGAGGTATGGAGGAATATCAACAGGGGAGTGGTAGGGGGAGAGGGTGGGAATGGGGCACAGAACAAGTAGCATAAATGGGAGGTAGACAACAGACAGGGGGAGGTTAGAACAGTATAGGAAGTACAGGAGCAGAAGGACTTATGTGTATGACCGATGGACAAAACTAAAGGGAGGGGAAAGGGGGTAAGGGGGAGGGGGAAAAGAAGGGGGGAAATGGGGCAACTGTAACAGCATAATCAATAAAATATAGTTAAAAAAAATGGACAGATCTTCCAAACAAAATATCAACAAAGATACTGTGGCATTGAACAATGCCCTAGAAGGAATGGGCTTCACTGATGTATATAGAGCCTTTCATCCCAAAGAAGCTAAATACACATTCTTTTCAAATGCACATGGAACATTTTCAAAGACAGACCATATGATAGGACACAAAACAAGCCTCAACAAATTCAAGAAAATTGAAATCATATCAAGCATTTTCTCTGACCACAAGGGACTGAAATTAGAAACCAACCCAAAGGAAAAAAACCCAAAACACTCAAAATCATGGAGACTGAATAGTATGCTATTAAACAACGAATGGGTCAAGGACGAGATTAGGGAAGAAATCAAAAAGTTCCTCGAAACAAATGAAAATGAACTCACAAAAACTCAAAACTTATGGGACACAGTGAAGGCAGTCCTGAGAGGGAAGTTCATAGCAATACAGGCCTACCTAAAAAAAATAGAAACATTTCAAACAAACAACCTAACTCTACACCTACAAGAACTCAAGGAACAACAACAAAGACAATCCAGAGCAAGTAGAAGGAAGGAAATAATCAAGATCAGAGCAGAATTAAATGACACAGAAACTAAAAGCACAATTTTAAGGATCAGTGAATCCAGGAGCTGGTTCTTTGAAAAGATAAACAAAATCGACAAGCCTTTAAGCAGGCTCATCAAGAAAAAATGAGAGAGGACCCAAATAAACTCAATCAGAAATGAAAGAGGAGATATTACAATTGATGCCACAGAAATACAAACGATTGTAAGACACTATTATGAAGAACTGTATGCCAAGAAATACAAAAACCTAGGTGAAATGGACAAATTTTTAGGAAAATATAATCTTCCAAAACTTAATAAAGAAGCAGAAAGCCTGAACTGACCAACAACAGCAGATGAAATTGAAGTAGTAATCCAAAAACTCCCGACACACGAAAGCCCTGGACCAGATGGTTTCACAGGAGAATTCTACAAAGCATTCAAGGAAGACTAACACCTATCCTTCACAGACTATTCCAAAAAATCAAAAATGATGGAAGACTCCCAAACTCTTTTTATGAAGCCAGCATCATCCTAATCCCAAAACCAGAAAAAGACATAACAAAGAAAGAAAACTTCAGGCCAATATCGCCGATGAACATTGACGCTGAAATCCTCAACAAAATATTAGCAAACCGCATCCAGCAATACATCAAAAAGATCATACACCATGACCAAGTGGGATTCATCCCAGGGATGCCAGGATGGTACAATATTCGCAAATCAATAAACATAATACATTACATAAACAAAAGCAAAGACAAAAATCACATGATCATATCAACAGATGCAGAAAAAGCATTTGATAAGGTACAGCATCCATTTATGATAAAAACACTTAGCAAAGTGGGAATAGAGGGAGCATTCCTCAACATAATAAAGGCCATATATGAAAAACCTACAGCCAACATTATATTCATTGGACAAAAACTAAAATATTTCCCACTAAGATCAGAAACAAGACAAGGTTGCCCACTATCACCACTTCTATTCAACATAGTGCTGGAAGTTTTAGCCCCAGCAATCAGACAAGAAGAGGAAATAAAAGGCATCCAAATTGGAAAGGAGGAAACAAAAATGTCATTGTTTGCAGATGACATGATAGCGTACTTAGAAAACCCTATAGACTCTGCAAAAAAACTACTCGGCCTAATAATTGAATTTGGCAAAGCAGCAGGATACAAAGTCAATGTCCAGAAATCAAAGGCATTTTTGTATACCAACAGTGAAACAGCAGAAGCAGAAATCAGGAAAAAAAAATCCCATTTGATATAGCAACAAAAAAAATAAAATACCTAGGAATAAACCTAACCAAGGAGGTAAAAGACCTGTACTCAGAAAACTACACAACACTGAAGAGAGAAATCATGGAAGACACAAACAAATGGAAACATATACCATGCTCATGGATCAGAAGAATCAACATCATCAAAATGTCCATATTCCCCAAAGCAATTTATAGATTCAATGCAATCCCTATTAAAGTACCAATGGCATATTTCACAGATACTGAAAAAATACTTCAAAAATGTATATGGAACCATAAACGAACCCAAATATCAGCTGCAATTTTGAAAAAGAAGAGCAAAGCAAGAGGGACCACAATTCCTGATATCAAACTGTATTACAAGGCCACTGTAATCAAAACAGCTTAGTACTGGCATAAAAACAGACAGATAGACCAATGGAACAGAATAGAGAGCCCAGAAATAAACCCAAGTCTCTACGGGCTATTAATCTTCGACAAAAGGGGCAGAAGCATAAAATGGAATAAAAATAGCCTCTTCAACAAATGGTGTTGGGAAATCTGGACGGCTACATGCAAAAAAAATCAAACTCAAGCACCAACTTACACCATACACAAAAATAAATTCAAAGTGGATAAAAGACTTAAATGTAACTCGTGACACCATAAAAGTCCTAGAAAAAAACATCGGTAGGAAAATCTCAGACATCCCACACAGCAATATCTTCAATGATATGTCCCCTAGAGCAAGGGACATAAAGGAAAGAATAAACGAATGGGACCTTATCAAAGTAAAGAGCTTCTGTGGGGCTAAAGAAAATAGTATTAAAATAAAAAGAGAACCAACCGTATGGGAAAACATATTTGCCAATGATACCTCAGACAAGGGTTTGATCTCCAAAATTTATAAAGAACTCATAGGACTCCACTCCAGGAAGACAAAAAAAAAAAAACAATTAAAAAATGGGCAAAAGACATGAACAGACACTTCTCAAAAGAGGACATACAGCGGGCCCAGAGATATATGAAAAGATGCTCAACATCATTAGCCATCAGAGAGATGCAAATTAAAACCACAATGAGATACCACCTCACACCAGTCAGAATGGCCATCATCAACAAAGCAACAGATAACTATTGGAGGGGATGTGAAGAAAAGGGAACCTACTGCACTGTTGGTGGGAATGCAGACTAGTGCAGCCATTGTGGAAAACAGTATGGAATTTCCTCAGAAAACTAAAAATGGAACTGCCTTTCGACCCAGCAATTCCACTACTGGGATTATACCCTAAGAGCTCTGAAGCACCAATTCAAAAGAACCTATGCACTCCAATGTTCATAGCAGCACAATTCACAATAGCCAAGTGCTGGAAACAACCTAAGTGCCCATCTACAAATGAGTGGATCAAGAAACTATGGTACATATACATCATGGAATTCTACGCAGCAAAAAGGAAGAAGGAGCTTATACCCTTTGCAACAGCATGAATGGAACTTTAGAGCATTATGCTAAGTGAAGTAGGCCAGGTGGTGAGGGACAAATGCCATATGATCTCACCTTTAACTGGAACATAATCAACAAAAGAAAAAAGCAAGCAAAACATAACCAGAGACATTGAAATTAACAACAGTCTGACAGTGGCCAGAGGGGAGCGGGGAGGGGACAATTGGGAGAAGGGTTTTCAGGAACCACTATAGAGGACACGTGGACAGAACCAAGGAGGAGGAGGAAGGCAGGGAATGGAGGTGGGGTTGGAGGGAGTGGGGGAGGGGAGGGGAGAGGATGAAGACAACTGTAATTGAAAAACAATAAAGTAATTTTTTAAAAAAGAATATTTTAGATGGAATGAGAGGGATAAGTTGTGTAAGGACCTGTGACTCATCCTTGATTAGAAGAAATTTGTTTTGTCCATCACCAAAAGAAAACAAATCTCACTTAATTGGGACTGTATTCAGTATTCAACAAAATACCCCTTTACTTGAGGAGAGGAGACGAGAGAAAGAAGAAGGTGGAGATGAGACTGCAAAAAGCTTGTTTCATATGATCTATAAAATCAAAAGGCAAACAGCAGTGAGTCACAGATAGCAATTAGGCATTAAAGAAAGAAAATATCGAACTTCTGAATCCCATAGTTTCAAAACTAATTTATTTGCTGTGAATCAATCTTACATTTTATTAGCTTCACCCCAGAGACAAGACTGAATGTCAACTATTTTTCTGACCTATAAATAATAGGTGCCGCTTGCTCAGAAATAAAACTTAGAGCATTATAACAAAGTGAACCAATATGATTGTTACAATTTAAAAAAAAAATTATAGGCTAAGTCCTGAATCTTTGGGAAAAGGAGAAGATTCTCATTCCCTGCTCTTTATGAAAAAAGAAAATTTTTTTCCACAAGAAAATTGGTAAATTGTCTTTTAGCAACCCTAAATTTAAATGAAAAAATAGTCTAAGAATTACATATTAAGAGGCATACTGTTCAATCATTTCTTTAACCCTAATGAATAGCTGAAACAATATTACCTCATAGGTTAATCATGCTAGTTTATGGCTGGGTGTTCTTAACAATGAAGAGTGAGTAGAATGTGTGTCATTTCTAGACCTGGCTCTAAAATGCCTGCCATGTACATTCCTCCATGCTCTTTTTTTATTCCTATTGATGTGAATAAAGATGATTATGGTGACAAAGAAGCCGCTTGTTCAATACGGCCTAGCCTCTGTCAGGCTGAGCCCCTAAATGACTGTGTGGAGTAGAGCCACTACTGACCAGCCTGGAACCAGCAATCTGCTCTATTACATAAGAACTTGACAGACAGCAGCCAGAGGGAAGAGAAGAGGGGGATAATTATGGGAAGAGGGGGAAAGGACAAGTTAAAGAACATGTATGAATGACCCATGTGTTACAGAGCTCACTAAAACCATTCACATGTTGCTTTGGTGAAAGATCCAACAATTGATGCTGGAAACAGCAAATCTTTACTTACAACATTCCCACCTTGCGGAGGCTCAGAGCACCTCACCTCAGAGCCCTCCTTTCCCATGAGACCCAGGACTTCCCATGCTCCCCACCCGGTACTAGCCAAAACACCCCAAATTTTCCCATATCCTTATCTTAAGCAAGCTGCACAAACAGTTCTCCAGTGTCTCTGAATTAAAGTTGCCATCCCCATGCAGCAACTCTCTTCTTCAGGCTCTGGGATGCATGTCCTTTGGCCTCCATTTAATAGTCCAGAAAAGCACATGCTGTGTTTCTCTGGATCATAGTGAAACTCAGGAAAGGCACAAGTCTCAATAGTCCAGGTAAAAATCAAGGTGTAGCAGGACAGAATCTTGCAAGGAACTCCTCTGCAGCTCCCCAGGCCGCATGGCCTCCTTCCTCACTATAAACTATATCCTACAGGGCAGAAACCCTCCTTCTCCTTTCTAAACAGCGTGGCCAAGAAGAAGTCCCAAATGGCTGCCAAGCTTGAGTTTAAACCCTTACCCAGCTCCTCTTCTGTAACCCCATTTCCAGCTCCCACAATCGGCTACCTCTGCCTGTCACTGTTAATCTGGGCAGGCTTGGCCCCTTGACATACGGGAACTATCTTCCTGCTCTCACACAGGTGCAGCAAGCCCCTCAGGCTACATACATCACAGTCAAAGTCACACTCATCTCTATGGTTCCTAGTGTCTCATAGAAACATATCTATGAAGCTAGCCATCTATTATTGATATGCAAAGTACCTTTCAACCAGTCCATCCACTTCCCTATCGCCCAAGCTATGGCTATGGGGTTTCTGGGGGCTTCTCAGCCTATACCCTATCCTGAACTTCATTCCACACACTTTATATGTGAACATGGACAATGGTTTGGGGATTGACTGTGGGAGTTAGGGAAGGCAGATTTGCTGGGCAGAGGAAGACAAAGGGGGAAAAATTGAGACAACTGTAACAGAATAACAGTTTTAAAAATTAGAAAAAAAGATTTCTTTCATGATCTCTAGTACATGATTAACCTGACAAAAATGCCACTTGTGATTGTGAAGAATGTGTTCTTTAATTGTGAAGTTGTGTTTTATATGTTAATCAAATGAAGACCATTAATAGGGAAAAAGAAAGAGCTAAACCTCTGGTTCCCAAGTCACTACATTTTGGAGTTTTATCTGTCAGAGAAGCATGTGTGTGTGTGCTTTTATTTCATTTTTAAAATTAAGAAAAATAATACAAATTCACTGAAGAATAAGTATTATAAATACAAATAATACCCTAAAAAGAAAATAAAAATCCATAATTATTCAACATAATGAGACCTACTATTACAAAACAGGGATCACACTTTACTTACCATTTTGTAAGGCTTTTTTTCACTTAAAATATCATAAATATATTTCCTTCTATTTTATTAAATAGTATTCTGCTATATAACTTGTAATGGATATATGATAAAGTTTACACAGATTATTGGAAAATCACAGTTGAATGAATAGCAATACTTCTGTTCACAAATAATGACTCTAGAACATTTCTAGGCAACAGTTGTTCTCAGAATACTTACATCCTGGATTAATAGGTGACTACTTGGAAAATTATATTCAGTTCTGGTATATTACTATTGAACTACTTGATATTGTAGTAGAAGTTAAGCTGCTATAACCAAAAGAAATCTTTATCAGAATATGGGGAACATTTTCATCAACAGAATACTTAAGATGGGATGGGAAAGTAGTTGTTTAAGAACTGTGACTTACCCTTGATCAGAAAAATACAAAATGTTATCACAGTCCAGCAGTTCCAGGTCAACTTGGCAGTTCTGCTTTCCCTCATGGGAAGAAGGGAAGTCCAGGGTGAGCAATTTTTTTGACGTAAGTTGAAGGCGTCCATTTCATTCATATTTCAGTCAAATCTAGTTTCAAGGGCATCTGGTAAATGAAGTTCAAGAGTAGCCTTGTTTCACCCAGAACTCCATCATATGGAAGAAGGAGAGAACAGATTTGTGGGCAAAAAGAGCAATCAGCCACATCTTCTAAAGTTAGCACAGAGCACAGTGTTTAAGAATAGGAACTCTGCCTCTGGAGCCCTGTAATATGGACTCCCACTTTGGCAATTATTAGCTAGCTGACCTAAGAATGTCACTTAACCTCAGTTTGCATAATGGAGATGTTAAAATTCACACAAGTTGTTATGGGAATTAAATGACTTAATTATTATAAAGTGCTTATAAAATGTTGACTCTAATTACTGTGTCCAGAAGAGAAAAGTGAATATAATACATCAAGGAAGCAGATCCTAAACTACTCTAAATATAGTATAGTGGTTAAAGGTATAACTCTGGAGTCAGAGTGCCATGATTTTCCCACTTGGCAAGTTAGGCTACTTCTGTGCCTCAGTTTCCTCATCTTTAAAGTGGAGATTATCATAAGTATCTAATTCATTGGGTTGTTGTGATGATTAAGTGAGTTAATTCAGAAATTGTGCAGCATGGAGCCCCACCCCATAGCAAGCACTATAATATAAATGTTAGCTGCTATGCATCTTTAATATTGCCAAAGAAAATTAACCAGTATTTTTCATAAAGTCCATATATTCACTTGAATCCTTGCAAGTGACTTAGCTTCACACACACTGACAATCACACTAAATAGCACACCATTTCTATTCCTACTCCCTGGTACTAAGGTCTCTGTGCTTTCAAAATAAATAGATGGCATTCTATAGCATAGAAGGTGGGAATACATTCATCACCCAACTGAAAAGAAATCACATCTGCATCCAATTTCATTTCCTTTTGGAGAGTCATGAATGTTCACATTCATCTTCTTTGGTTCTTTAATACAGGCTTCTGAATGAACAAAAATGTTTTTTCAGGTAATGAATTTAGCCAAAAATGTCCCTGTTGATTCAGACTTTAGGAAAGTTATTGAGAATAACATCCAGAATTATATTAGACATTGTCTTTATTATTTATAATCACTGCATTCTTGAATAATGATATATGAGGTCTATCTGGAAAAAGTCTAGCCATTGTTAATATAATGAGAACAGTTTGCATGATAACTTTATAGCCTGGCAGCCAAGGAGTGTGGACTGCAATACTCATGTGTGAACAATGATGGCTTCACTGCACTATTTAGGAGGAGTGATAGACACCGTTGAGTAAGCATGGGTACTCTGTGGCCCTCACATTCAAAATGACTGAGTGAGTAGAGCAACAAATCTGCATCAAATTTTGCATTAAGCTTACCATTGCTCCATGGAAATTATTTGGATGATTTAGAAGTCTGCAGCTATGGGCAACTGGTGGTTGGCAGCTTCATCATAACAACATGCCCACTCATGTATCACATCTCATGTAGAGTTTTTTGGCAAAATATCAAATCACCCAGGTGACTCAGCCCCCTTACAGCCCAGATTTGTGCCTAGCAACTTCTGGCATTTCCCAAAACTAAAACCACCTTTGAAAGGGAAGGTATTTCAGACTGTTGATGAGATTCAGGAAAATATGATGGGGCAGCTGATGGCAATTGGAAGAACTGTTTGAAGTCACATAGTGCCCACTTTGAAGGGGACTAAGGCATCTTTGTCCTTAGTTCAATATTTCTTGTATCTTCTTCAAGAAATGTCTCTATTTTTCATATTACATGGCTGGATACATTCTGGACAGATCTCAAATGCCAAAAATGAAAATTAAAAAAAAAAAAAAAACCGGGGGGGTGGGACGGGAGGGGAAGGGAGGGGGGAGGGGAGAGGCTGCAAGTAACTGTAATTAAACAAAAAAACTAATAAATCACAGGTGGCAAACACACACACACACAAAAAAAAAAACCAAAAAACCTCAGAACAATGGCTACATTTTAGCTGCAATTAAGCTTACCCATTTAAATACATGATAATTTGGAATCAGGAAAAATGATCAAGATGGTAAGAACACCTCCCTGAAAGTCAGATTCTATGAGTCTACTTCGTCTCTGATAAATGTGATTAATTTGTGGACCATCTCCCTTTTGTAGAGGATTGCTTTCTTAGAAAAGTTGCCATAAATCAAAGTTATGTAAATTGAAAATTACATTTCCACAGATTTAAAATTATATTAGGGCATTAAATTCCTAATCAAATGTTCAATGTCCAACTGTTTATTAAAATTGAACTAAAGACTACATTTAGTTGATTATAAATTACATACCTAATATATGCTACGAAATATTTAAAGTCATATACCAAATTTTTATCTTCTGAATAATTTCTGCCTTATTTTATTACATAAATCTAAAGGTGAAAGAATACCATCATGGAATTCAGAACAGCACTTTCTTTTCTAATTTTTTATTTTGAAATAAATTTAGACTTAAAAGAAAATTGTAAAAATATTACATGAAGTGAAAATTTATGCTGGCTTCTGGTCAGGATGGCAATGTTGACAACACAGCTCATCTCTTCGCATAATTACATCAAAATTAAAACTAAAACATAGAATGATTATCATTCAGAAACATCAGAAATCAAGTTGAGTAGAAGTGTGACAACTGTGAAATTGAAGAAACCACATCCATCCAGACTGGTAGGAGGGTCATGGATGTGGAATGGGCTGGCGCCACATCCACATGGAGAAAAATTCAGGAGGGATATCTCGGAAGCAAGAGCTCCAGACCCACACCAGACACCCCAGCCCATGATTCCAGTGACAGGAAGATAAGTCCCCACAACTTCTGGAAGCAAAAACCAGCAGGGATTGATCTGGTGGAGGAGGCTGCTGGAGCCCTAAACAGTTCCTCTTGGGGAATGCACACACAGACTCACCTACTCCAACTTGCTCCCTCTGAGGTGTAGCACCAGAATGGCAGCTTGAAGGGCAACAGTGGTATACAGGGAGAGACTGAGGTGTCTGGCATAGGGGTGAGCAGAGGCCATTGTCCTTTTGCTAAGCCCTCCCCACCCACAGAGCCCAGAAGCTGGTTCAATATTTGAGACTCCACAAACTAACACTGTGTGACCCACCTTGGAAATCCACAAAGGCTTCACTCCACCAAAGTGACAGGTCCACCCAAGCTACTCTTCCATAAGAATAGCTGGTCTGGGCTCCTAAATCCTATCAAACAACAATAGCTGGCTTCAGTGAGCCCTAGCAGCAGCCAGATTAGATCACAGCTTGGCTTCACCTGGGAATCTCCAAGCCCAGCACAGGTAGCAACCATCACAGATTGCTTTATAGCTCAGTCAGGGTACCACAGGCCAAACACCCAGGAAACTGGGGCTGACCTTGGCCTGCACCACCTAGGAAACCCCAGGGCCAGCACACCCAGTGGACAGCTACAAACCATGTCAGAACATCATTTCCCTGCCCCTGCACAGCTGATCCTTCATGGAAAGCAGAGGTTGGTGGTCAGTGGTCACAGCCAGTCCTTGCAACTGACTGACCTGGGTAAATCTCACCCATTGATCTGCTAACAGAGACAAAGCCGAGGGTTCAGCTACAAGAGGAGGGTGTACTCAGCCCACACAAAGTGTACCCATACCTTGAGTACCTAGCTTGTGTATAGAGGAGGTTGTGCCACTTGACCCTACAGGACACCTACTACATTAGGCCACACTACCAAGACACAGAGTCAAAGCGGCTCTACCTAATACATGGAAAGAAACACAGGGAGGCTGCCAAAATGAGGAGACAAAGAAATATGGCCCAAATGAAAGAACAGATCAAGACTCCAGAAAAAGAGCTAAATGAAATGGAGATAAGCAATCTATCAGAAGTAGAGTTCAAAACAATGTTTATAAGGATGCTCGAGGAAATTAGTGAGGACCTCAGCAGCACAAAAAGACCCAGTCAGAAAAGAAGTGTTCACTAATTGAAATAAAGGACAATTTACAGGGAAACAACAACAGAATGGGTGAAGCTGAGAATCAGATCAATGATTTGGAATACAAGGAAGCAAAAAACAACCACGCAGAACAACGAAAAGAAAAAAGAATCCAAAAAAAATGAAAGTAGTATAAACAACTTCTGGGACAAATTTAAGAGGTCCAACATTCACTTCATAGGGGTGTGAGAAGGAGAAGAGAAAGAGCAAGAAATTGGAAATCTATCTGAAAAAATAGTGAAAGAAAACTTCTCTAATTTGGTGAAGGAAACAGACATGCAAGTTCAGGAAGTGCAGAGTCCCAATTATGATGGATGCAAAGAGGCTCACTCCAGCACACATCATTGTTAAAATGCCAAATGTTAAAGATAAAGAGAGGCTCTTAAAAGCAAGAGAAAGGAAGTTTGTTACTGGAGGGTTGTCAGATGGGAGGGGGCTAGGGAGAATGGGTAAAGAAGTGAGGGGATTAAGAAATACAAATAGGTAGTTACAGAATAGCCATGGGGATATACAATACAGTATAGGAAATGGAGTAGCCAAAAAACTTATATACGTGACTCAAGGACATGAACAATGGTGGGGGCATTGCCTGAAGGAGTAAGTGGTGCTGGGTGGAGAGGGCATAGGAGGAAAAATCAGGACAACTATAATAGCATAATCAATAAAAATATGATTTAAAAAATATTACATGGAGTTCCATGTCCCTTTACTCAATTTTTACTAACTTTATCATTTTACATAACCATAGTACAATTGTTAAAACCGGAAAATTAACATTAATACAATGAAACTAACTAATCTATAGATCTTATTTAAAATTCACCAGTTCTACTAACATTTTTCTGGTGCAGGATGCAATTCAGGATCCCTCTTCAAATTTAGTTGTGTCTCCTAGTCTCGTCAATTTGGAACAGTTAGTTGTTTAAAAAGTGTGTAGGCCAGTTATTTTGTAAAGAATGTCTGTCAGAATGTCTCTCAGAACTTGTCAAATTTCCTCTCATGATTAATTGAGATTATGCATCTTTTGCAAAAATAATGCCAAAATTCACCCATTTTAGTGTATCACACTGGGAGGTACGTGATATTTATGTCTTATTATGGTAATGTAATGGTATAGTAATTTCATCACTTGGTTGAAGAAAGGTTTGCTGAGTTTCTACTCTATAAACTTACTGTTTTCCCTTTATAATTAAGACTATCTTGAAGAGAATATATTTTAAAACTATACAAATACAGTTTCTCGTACCTTCACCCACACATTTAGCATCCATTAATGGCACCTGTAACAACGATTACAGTGGTCTCTGCCAGTGATATTCTATTGCCATCATTTCTTCCACATTTTTCAGTTGGTATTCTACTGTAAGGAAGAATGATCTTTATTCAATTATTTATTTCTATCAATATGGATCCTTGGGTATTTATTTTATTTTATAATTTATAATCAATTACTATCATTATTTATTTTGTTATTCTAATTGCCCTAGATTTGACCATAGGAAGTTATAAAAGGGTTTAAAGATTTCACAGTTGTCTCTGAGGAGACCTACAGGGGAGATCTAAGGACACTGAAGGCGTTTTGAGAAATGATCAAGGGATGTGTTTTATCATTCTCTTAAATTATTATAAGAATTTTCTACAGCAAGCATAGGTATTAAAGATAACATTTTTGGACTTTATTCAAAGTTGCCTGGGAGACAGACATTCATTGTTTACAACCATAAGTCCAGGAAGTATTAACATGGGTTAATATCCTTTGGTGTTCCTCCTTTCAAATGTACAACAAAATTACTTCCACCTCTTTGGGGAAGTCAGATTTTCCCATGGATGAAGAAGTGTCCAGTCATATTTTTGTTCTTCTCTCCAGTATATTATAAGTTCATCCTCAAAGGGAAGAAGGATCACCAATATGATTAGAGACTAAATACTGATTGGACTATGATTTACTACAGAGGGAGTTTACTTATTGTGCCTTATAAAAGACAGTGGACCATGCCCTGCTTTTTCCCGTGCTATATCTGAGATGTAAGCTAGCCTGCAGGGCTTGCTTCTGGGGAAGTCTAACCAAGGCCTTTCTCAGGTCCATTATTTTCTATTCAAGTTAAACATAGACTCTGCCTTTCTATTTTCAAGCAGAAATGAATCAAAAGCCTTGTTGCAACCTCCCAGTCTAAGCTATATTTGAAAATACACTGTTTTTTGGATAACTTACTTTGGAGAGTATTGGGTGTTTACAGCTCTGTTAATAAGCAGTACTTTGCCTTTGGGCAATTCCCTGGGCAATGCATGCTGCTGGTGAAGAAGTGTGAGAAGTGGGAAAAGTCCAGCTCTAAATCCCCACATCCCAGGTTAGACATATGATCGTTTTTGTGCCACACCATTTCTCATCTTTCTACAATCACTTGCTCATCAAGATGATCACCTTGACAAGTCTCACCTGTGATTCATATGGATCAGCCAATCCTGACAAAGAGGGGAAAACTCACTATATGATGTGTGGAATGGAATAATCTGCAGACCAGAATCATCTGCTAAAAGTGCAGATTTCTGGGTCTCATCCCCAAAGGATGGTAGGTTCCAGGAATCTACTCTTTTTTTTTTTTTTTTTTTTGGTAAGATGTCCCAGATACATTCTTTGTTTATTAACTTTGAGAATCACAGTTTTGTTCATTGGACATAAATTTGAATCATCTTCTCTAGAGCAGGTGGCCCAGTCAAGACTGCAGGACCCCTCAGGCCTCCTCAGCCTGTCTTCCTCTTGTTAAAGTCTGGGATATTCCACATTCTTAATGTAGCTTCCAAACTTGTAGTATCCCATACCACCAATAGAAGTTTATCTAAAAGACTACACTTTCTAATCCAAACCCTCCCCTGCTTAGCACTCCTCTTGTCCTGTCTCATACCCTGCCCCTCCTAGGATGGAGGAATGACACTGAATCCCAAGTCTCTTGAGCACCAGGTCCTATTCCCTGCCTGAAATTCTATGGCCTATAAACAGGTCTTTTAGAATCACACCACACAGTCTGCCTGACTCCCAAGCATTCCTCCATTTCATGAATTTCTCCAGTGCTGATACATAGCCATAACTCTATATTTCAGGACACCACCTTTATATCTTGGACTAGATCCCCTAAACCTTCCTCATTGTACCTGGACAATCTAGTGCTTCCTCTTCTCCATGAAGCTTCCTGTCAGTTCTGTTGCCCTCATTCTTTCCTATCCCTCCTTCATCCTACTCCCTACCAGCTCCATTTGACTGAGATAGCAAACTATTCTTTGCTGTCCCCCAACATATGTACAGGAAAAAATACCAAACTTTGATGTGTGGAGATTACCCTGACCTCTCTCCCTTTCTACCAAGCTTGCTTAAGGTAGGGACCAAGACACATTATTTTTTTAAGTTTTATTGTTTATGCTATTATATTGTCCTAATTTCCTCCCATCTCACACCTCCACCAAGCCAACCCAACCCTTCCATAGTCAATCCCCACACTGTTGTCCATGTCCATGGGTCCTTCATATATGTCCTTTGCCTAATCCCTTCACCTTCTATCAAACAGTCTCCACCTCCTTCCTCCCATCTTACAGCTGTCAGTCTGCTCCAAGATTCCTCTGCTCCAGATCTATGCCTCTGGTTCTATTTGCTCATTAGTTTACTTTGAGCATTAGATTCCTCTTGTAAGTGAGATCATATGATATTTGTCTTTCACCAACCATGTTAGTTCACTTAGCATAATAATCTCAAGTTCTATCCATGCTGTTGAAAAAGGTGGGAATTCCTTCTCCTTTTTTTGCTGCAGAGTATTTCATTGTGTAAATGTATCACTGTTTTATAATCCTCTCATATACTGAGGGCACTTAGTCTGTTTCCATATCTTGGCTATCGTAAATAGTGCTGCTGTGAACGTGAGCTTGCATAAATTTTTTTGAATTGGTGTTTTGGAATTCTTAGGGTATATTCCCAGAAGGGGGATCACTGGATCAAAAGGCAGTCCCATCTTTATTTTTTCAAGAAATTCCATACTGTTGTCCACAGTGGCTGTACCAGTCTGCATTCCCACCAACAGTGCACTACAGTTCCCTTTTTCTCCATATTCTTGTCAGCACTTGTTGTTTGTTGATTTATTAAAGACAGCCATTTTGGCAGGTGTGAAATAATATTTTATTGTGGTCTAATTTGCATCTCTCTAATGGCTAATGATGTTACGCATTTTTATATATTTATGGGCCATCTGTATGTACTCCTTGAAGAAGTACCTATTCAGGTCCTTTGCCCCACCCCCCCTTTTTTTTGTCCAGTTGTCCCAACACTATTTATTGAAGAGACTATGTTTACTGCATTGTATGCTCATGCCCCCTTTGCCAAATATTAATTGACCATAGAGACATGGGTTTTTTTCTGGACTCTCTATTCTGTTTCATTGATCTATGTGTCTGTTCTTATGCCAGTACCAGACCATTTGATTACAGTGGCCTTGTAGTATAATTTGATATCAGGTATTGTGACCCCTCCAACTTTGTTCTTCTTTCTCAAGATTGCTGAGGCTATTCAGAATCTTTTTTGGTTCCATATTAATTTTTAGAATATTTGTTCTAGATCTGTGAAATATGCCATTGGTATTTTAATAGGAATTGAGTTGAATCTATAGATTGCTTTGGGTAGTATGGGCATTTTAATGATATTAATTCTTCCAATCTATGAATATAGTATATCCTTCCATTTATTTGTACCTTCCTCAATTTCTTCAGTGTTCTACAGTTTTCTGAGTACCCACCTTTTATGTCCTTGGTTTAATTTATTCCTAGGTACTTTATAATTTTTTTTTGCTATATCCAATGGGATTTTTTACTTATTTTCTCTTTCTGATAGTTCATTGTTGGTGTACAAAAACGCCTTTGATTTCTGAATATCGACTTTGTATCCCACTACTCTGCTGAATTCACTTTTATGTTGAGTACTTTTTTGGTGTAGCCTATAGGGTTTTCTATGTACACTGTCATGTTGTCTGGAAATAATGACAGTTTTCTTCCTCATTTCCAATTTGGATGCCTTTATTTCTTCTTCTTGTCTGATTGCTGTGGCTAGGACTTCCAGTACTATGTTGAATAAGAGTTGTGAAAGTGGACATCTTTGTCTTGCTCCTGATCTTAGTTGGAAAGCTTTTAGTTTTTGATCACTGAGTATGATTTGGGCAGTAAGATTTTGCATGTAACCTTTATTGTTTAGGTATGCTCACTCTATTCCCACTTTGCTGAGTGTTTTTATCATAAATGGGTGATGTATTTTATCAAATGGTTTTTCTGAAACTATTGATATAATCATGCAATTTTGTCTTTCATTTTGTTTATGTGATGTATCACATTTATTGATCTTTGATTATTGTGCCATCCTGTATCCCTGAGGAAATTACCACTTTATAATGGTGTGTGATCTTTTTATGTATTGCTGGGTCAGGTTTGCTAATATTTTCTTGAGAATTTTAACATCTATGTTCATCAGAGATAGTGGCCTGTATTTTTTTTCTATTTGTCTTTACCTGGTTTTGGAATGGGTTAATATAGTTCTCATAAAAAGAGTTTGGAAGTCTTCCCTCTTGAATTTTGTGCAAGAGTTTGAGAAGGATAAGAATTAGTTCTTCTCTGAATGTTTGGTAAAATTCATCTGTGAAGCCATGTAGTGCAGGGCTTTTGTGTGCCAGATTTTTTGATTACCACTTCAATTTTGCTAGTTGTTACTCATCTATTTGGGTTTTCTGCTTCTTCCTGATTCACTTTTGGAAGAATTGGATGTTTATAGAAATTTATCCATTTGCCCCATGTGTCCAATTTTTTGGCATTAGTTGTCCATACTTAGTTCCTACAGTCCTTTGTATTTCTGTGGTATCAGTTTTTGCTTCTCCTCTTTCATTTCTGATTTCACCTATTTGGGTAGCTCCTCTCTCTTTTTCTTGATGAGTCTGATTAAAAGTTTGTCAATTTTGTTCATCTTTTCAAAGAACCAGCTCATGGATTCATTGATACTTTGAACTTTTTTTTGTCCCTATGTCTTTAATTCTGCTCTGACCTTGATTATTTCCTTCCTGATACTCACTCTGGTTTTGTTTGTTGTTATTCCTCCAGCACTTTTAGATGTAGGGTCAGGTTGATTATTTGAGATTTTTCTTTTTTTCTTATTTTTATTTTTTTGGAATATATTTATTTTTTAATTTAATTTTATTTTTTGTTCAATTACACTTATTTGCATCCTCTCCCCTCCCATCCTCCCTTCCCCTCCAGCCGTACATCCCCCCCAGCCTCCCTCCTCCCCCTTAGTTCTGTCCATGTGTCCTCTACAGTGATTCCTGAAAACTCTTCTCCCCATTGTCCCCTCCCCGCTCTCCCCTGTCTATTGTTAGACTTTTCTTAATTTCAATATCTCTGGTTATGTTTTACTCGCTTTCTACTTTTGTTGGTCATGATCCGGTTAAAGGTGAGATCATATGGTATTTGTCCCTCACTGCCTGGCTTACTCCACTTAGCATAATGCTCTCCAGTTCCATCCATGCTGTTGCAAAGGGTATAATCTCCTTCTTCCTTTCTGCTGCGTAGAATTCCATTGTATAAATGTACCATAGTTTTTTGATCCATTCATTTGTAGATGGGCACTTAGATTGTTTCCAGCACTTAGCTATTGTGAATTGTGCTGCTATGAACATAGGAGTGCAAAGGTTCTTTTGAATTAGTTTTTCAGGATTCTCAGGGTATAATCCCAATTCTTAGTGGAATAGCTCGGTCAAAAGGCAGTTCCATTTTCATTTTTCTGAGGAAGTTCCATACTGTTTTCCACAGTGGCTGCACCAGTCTGCATTCCCACCAACAGTGCAGTAGGGTTCCCTTTTCTCCACATCCCCTCCAACAGTTATCTGTTGCTTTGTTGATGATGGCCATTCTGACTGGTGTGAGGTGGTATCTCATTGTGGTTTTAATTTG